>PVKS010008087.1:0-69908 GCA_004027875.1 Aplodontia rufa
AACTAACTAATTTTTAAATGGAAATCCACTTAATACTTCCCTATTTCCACCCAACTACCTTTTATCATCACAGCTCTCCTCATACTAGCTTCTCTCTACTTCCCCTAAGTCAAAAGTATTTAAGATCTGAAGATAAGGTTCTTTTACTCTTTCCTGCAATGTAGCGTTTATCCATGCCAAGTCCATCTGTCAGGCTGCATAAATCTGAATTGTAATTATGAATGTAAATCAAGTTCAGGTTCTTTCCCACAGAGCTATCAGGCCTCATACAAGTTAGGATACAAGGTATGTCATCTATTTCTACATCTTTGCAAACCCTGTTCTGCTCTGAGTACACTCTTGGAGTCCCTGCAGATGTCTCAGCCTCATCAAAAATTCCTCCAGGGAGAGAGTAACAAGCTCACCTTTGCCTGAAGCCTTTCTTAGTCCCAAGAGACTCTTTCCTACATGATACTGACTCTGGGCTCCAAGAGGAGTACATTTTCCCCCGCTTGCCAGAAGTGTTAAGAGTAATTCTGGCAAAGTAGGTCCAACACTTCAGCATTTGGGAGTAGGCAAAGACTTACTCAACAAGTCTCCAAAAGTGAAGGAAGTAAAGTCAAAAATCAGTGAATGGGAAGCCATAAAGCTAAAAAGCTTTTGTACTGTCAAGGAAACGATCACAAGAGTCAAGAAGTTTCTTACAGAAATGGAGAGAGTCATGGGCTATGATTCCTCTGACAGGGGTCTCATATCCAGAATCTACAAAATCCTCAAATATCTCAACTACAAAAACACTAACAGCCCAATTAATAAATGGGTCAAAGAGCTAAATAGAAACTTCTCATCAGAGGACATTGATCAAGCCAATGAATACATGAGAAAGTGCTCTAAATCTCTAGTAATCAGAGAAATGTAAACGAAAACCACACTAAGATATCACCTTACGCCAGTCAGAATGGCAAAAATGAAGAAAATAAACAATAATAGATGCTGGAGGGGCTGTGGAGAGATAGGGACACTAACACACTGTTGGTGGAGATGCAGACTGGTACAGCCCCTCTGGAAAGCAGTGTGGAGAATCCTCAAAAAACTAGGGATGAGCCCACCATACAACCCTGCTATTCCACTCCTGAGTATATTTCCAAGGGATTTAGAATCAGCACATTATAGTGACACAGCAATATCTACATTCATAGCAGCTCAATATACTATTGCTAGACTATGGAAACAACCCAGATGTCCCTCACTAGATGAATTCATCCAAAAACTGTGGTACATATATACCATGGAATTTTACACAGCCATTAGAAACAATGATATTGCAGCCTTTGAAGTTAAATGGATGGCTATGGAAGAAATTACGCTTAGTAAAATCAGCTTAACCCAGAGAACCAAGGGTCGACTGTTTCCACTCATCTGTGGAGGTTGAACTAGACCCTGGCCATTCAGAAAGGTGGTCTATTATCATGTGTTAAATCCAGATAAGGTGTAATGTTATACAGCCTAATACATTTTTAGAGATATTGTGGGTAAGGGAAGGGAGGGATACCAGTGAGAAATAGGGGGGGGGCATTCCTGAGGGTAAATCTAGTATCTAGAAATTATACACATTTTATATTATTTTGTTAAAAATTTGTATGGTTGTTCAAAAATTAAAATTAAAATAAAAAAAGTCATGTGAAAAACTCAATAAAAAATTGATTAAAAAAATAAAAAGAGTAAGTCTGGGCACCGAGCAGATTTAATGGAATCTTCTGGAAATTAATGTTTTTCAACTATATTCCCATCTTCTGAGAACTTTCAGTTAGGTTGACTTCATAGTAGTGACATCTACTATAAATTAATTAACATATTATTATCATTATGATAATTGTAAAACATCATCAGAAATTGGGGTGAAAGACCTGAGTTTTGGCTCTGGCCTCATATCTTTCTATATCTTACTACAAAAGGTACAACACATCTCACAGAAGGTGTTGTTATGAAGTGTAAATGAGACAGCAGAAGTCCTCTTCTCACCTATAATGACCCCTCACCTGTACTCTACCCACCTCTTTGGGATGGAAACAGTTTCCTTTTTTTGCCCCTATCATGTATGTAACAGAATACTTAACTGCCTGGCTGCTTCAGGGGCTGCCTCACACTGCACAAACCTGTTCCCTTTCACAGACTCTGCTGTAGACTGACCCCACCATGCCTCACTCTTACAGTGAGGTGGGGGCTCTTTCAACATTACAGGAGAGGGTTTGAGTTTGGTTTTCTGCCTTTCTCTCTAAAGTATCCCCATGATACCACCCTGTAGTCCAGCTTTATATTGCTTAGGATTAGCAGAGTATCATAAAAATATGAATTTGAAAAGATTACAAGTTATATGAAAAAATTATTTTTTCATTTATTTTTATTAGTACATTATAGTTTTCCATAATGATGGGATTTGTTGTCACATATTCTTAGATGCACACAAATCAGCAATACAATTTGTTCAGTATCCACCCCCTTCACCCCTCCACCTCCCTCCTGTCCCTGATCCCTTGCCTTTCTTCTGGTTCCTATGTCATTCCTAAAAAATCCAAATATAGTGACATAATTCTTATACCTATGAAGAACATTTTTATGTAGATGACTATAGTATATATAATGACAGTTATAACTACTTGACATGTACTTTGCTTTATCTTATTTCCCCTTCTCCTCTCTTCCTATCATCCCTTGTTATTCTTCAAAATATTTTGACAATAGGATTAAACATTTACATTTTGTACAGGTATGCAGCATAGCTTGCTCAAATATCTTATGAAGCATCTTGCAACTATATTTCATAAATATTAACATTTTGCATTTTTGTTCTAAGAATCTAATACATGAGTTTGTCTACCTTACTACCTAAGCCTGGGTTTAGGTCCAACCTCCACAAATGAGGGAAATCATTCAGTCCTTGACTCTCTGGGTTTGGCTAACTTCACTCAGCATGATATCTTCCATTGCCATCCATTTACCTTCAATGAATGCAACATCATTGTTTCTAATAGCTGAGTAGAACTCCATTGTATATATATACCAGAGCTTTTGGATCCATTCATCCAGTGAGGGGCATCTGGGTTGGTTCCATAATTTAATTATTATAAATTGAGCTGCTACAAACATAGATTTTGCTGTTTTGCTGTAATGAACTGATTCTAACTCCTCTGGAAAAATACCCAGAAGAGGGATAGCTGGGTCATATGCTGGATCCAACCTTAATTTTTTGAGGAGTCTCCACACTGCTTTCCAGCATGGCTGGACCAGATTGCAATTCCACCAACAGTGCACTAGTGCTCCTATCTCCCCACAACTCCTCCAGCATTTGTTATTATTTGTATTCTTCATCTTTGCTAGTCCAACTGGAGTGAGGTGAAATCTTAACTTAGTTTTGATTTGCATTTCTCTGATCACCAGTAATTTAGAACACTTTCTCATGTATTCATTGACTTGGTCAATGTCCTCAATTGAGAAGTTTCTATTTGGCTCCCTGGCCCACTTATTGATTGGATTTTTTGTTTTTTTATTGAGTTTTTTGAGTTCTTTGTATATTTTGGATATTAGTCCCCTATAAGAGGGATCACAGGCCATGACTCCCTCCCATTCTGTAGGTTGTCTCTTGACTGTTTTGACTATTTCCTTGGCTATACGGAAACTTTTTAGTTTAATGGCATCCCACTCATTGATTTTTGACTGTTATTCTTTTACTTTAGGAGTCTTGTTGAGGAAGTCATTGCCAACTCCCATGTGCTGGAATGTTGGTCCTAATTTTGATTCTAGCAGTTGTATGGTAGCTGGTTCAATTCCTAATTCCTTCATCAATTTAGATTTGAGTTTTGCACAAGGTGAAAGATAAGAATCGAATTTCAATTTTCTGCAAGTGGCTGTCCAGCTTGTCCAGCACCATTTGTTGAATATGCTGTCTCTCTTCCATGTTGGATTATGACCACCTTTGTCATGGAACAGATGTTTAAAGATTTGTGGGTTTGTCTCAGAGTCTTCTATTCCATAGGTCTTCGTTGCTATTTTTGATACCATTAACATGCTGATTTTAATACTACAGCTCTATTATATAATTTTAGATCTGGTATTGTAAAACCACCTGTTTTGTCTTTCTTGCTTAGCAATGTTTGGGCTATTCTGGGTTTCTTGTTGTTCCATATGAATGAAAAATGCTTTTTCTATATTTGCAAAGAATGAAACTGGAATCTTGATGGGGATTGCACTGAACCTGTACAGTGCTTTTGGCAAAATGGCCATTTTAATTATATTAATTCTGCCTAACCAAGAGCATGGAACATCTTTCCATCTTCTCAGGTCTTCTGCAATTTCTGTTTTCAGTGTTCAATAATTTTCCTTGTAGTAGTCTTTTACTTTCTTATTAGATTAATTCCCAAGTATTTCATTCTTTTAGAAGGTATTGTGAATGGGACTAATTTCCTAATTTCTTCTTCTGCCCTAATATTGTTGGCATATAGGAAAGGTATTGATTTATAGGTGTTGATCTTGTAGCCTGCTACTTTGCCAAATCTGCGTGTTAGCTCTAGCAGTTTTCTTGGGGAGATTTTTTTGTTTTTTTGGTTTTTGTTTTGGATCTTCCAGATATAGAATCACGTCATCAGCAAAAAGTGATAGTTTGACTTCCTCCCTTCCTATTCTTATCCCTTTGATTTTCTCTTCTTGCCTGATTGCTCCAGTCAGTATCTCAAGAGCTATAATGAATAAAAGTGGTGAGAGTGGGCAGCCTTGTCTTGTTCCTGAGTTCAGTGGAAATGCTTTCAATTTTTCTCCTTTAGCATTATACTAGCTGAGGGTTTGGCATATATGGCCTTTACAAAGTTAAGTTCCTTTGATTCCAATTTTCTCTAGAGTTTTTATCATAAATGGGTGCAGGATTTTATCAAAGGCCTTTTCTGCATCTATTGAGGTGATTATATGTTTTCTGTCCTTAATTCTGTTTAAGTGATGAATCACATTTATTGATTTGCATATGTTGAACCAGCCTTGCATACCTGGAATGAAACCCACTTGATCATGATGAATTATTTTCTTGATGTGTTTTTGAATGTGGTTTGCAAGAACCTTATTAAGGATTTTTGCATCAATATTCACAAGGGATATTGGTCTGTAGTTTTCTTTTTTCTATGTGTCTGTTGGGTTTTGGCATCAGATTTATGGTTGCTTCATAAAAAGTGTTTGGAAGAGTTGCTCCTCTTTTTCAATTTCTTGGAGTAGCTTAATAAGGAGAGATGTTAGCTCTTCTTCAAAGGTGTGGTGGTAAAATTCTGCAGAGAATCCATCAGGTCCTGGGATTTTCTTCTTTGGAAGAGTTTTAATTGCTGTATAGATTTCAGTGTCTGTTATTGGGCTGTTTAGGATTTAAATTTCATCCTGTGTCAATTTGGTGATATTGTATATGTCTAGAAATTTGTCCATGTCATCCAGATTATCTGATTTAGTGGAGTATAGTTTTTCAAAATATGTTCTGATAATCCGTTTGATTTCAAAGTGGTCAGTGGTGATCACCCTCTTTTCGTTGGTGATTTTGTTGATTTGCTTTGATTTTCTCCTTCTTTTAGTTCGATTAGTTATGAGTCTGTCAATTTGTTTTTTTTGAAGTACCAGCTGTTTCGTTGATTCTTTTTATTTTTTATTCTTAATTTCATTGATTTCAGCTTTGATCTTAATTATTTCCTGTCTTCTGATGGCTTTGGAATAAGACTATTGTTCTTTTTGTAGAGATCTGAGTTAGAACATAAGTTTGTTAGGGATCTCTCCTAATTCTTAATGTGGACACTCAGTGCAATAAATTTTCCCCTTAAGAATGCTTTCAGGTGCTGGAGCAGTAGCTCAGAGGTTACGGCACTTGCCTGGCATGCACTGGTACAAAGGTTCAAACCCCAGCATCCACGTATACAACTAAGTGTCAAAGCAACAAAAGCCATGTGAAAAACGCAATAAAAATTGATTCTCTCTCTTTCACTGTCCTTCTCTTAAAAAAAAAAAAAGCATGCTTTCATTCTGTTCCTGAGGTTTCGATATGTTGTGTCTTCATTCTCATTCTCTTCCAAGAGCTCCTTAATTACCGTCTTTGTGTCTTCTTGGATCCGTTCTTCATTTAGTGGGGTATTATTCAATCTCCACATATATGTGTGTTTTGTGCCGTGGTTTCTTGCTATTAATTATTAGGGTAATAGCATCATGGCCTGATAGGATCCATGGAATAACACTTTTTTTATATTTGCTGAGATTTCCTTTGTGAACTAGAATATGATCTATTTTGGAGAAGGATCCATGTGCTGCTAAGAAGGTATACTCTGCCAATTTGGAGTTGAATATTCTGTAGATGTCTCTTAAGTCTGTTTGTTTTATAGTGTTATTTACAGTGAAGATCTCTTTATTGTTTTTTTGCTTTGATGATCTGTCTATTGGTGATAGAGAAGTGTTAATGTCTCCCTGTACTATCACGTTGAGGTCCACAAGAGGTTTTTTATCGTGGAGTAATTTTTCCATCTAGCTGGGGGCATTGGTGCTGGAGAGTATATATTTACTATGATTATTTCTTCCTGTTGTATTGTTCACTTTACTAGGATGTAGTGGCCTTATCTACTTTGATTAATTTATGTTTGAAATCCACTTTGTCAGATATAAGAATTGCAACTCCAGCTTGCTTTCTTGGGCAGTACGTGTGGTAGATTTTTTCCAACCTTTCACCCTCAATCTGTGGGTGTCATAGGCTATAGGTGGGTTTCTTGTAAGCAGCATACTGTTGGATTTTGTTTCTTGATACAATCTGCTAGTCTGTCTTTTGATTGATACATTCAGACCATTCACATTCAGTGTTAGAATAGTTATGTGGTTGTGGTTCATGCTCATTGCATTTTATTAGTAAGTTCTGTGCTTTCTTTGTTGTCTATTGATAGCATGTACCTTTATTGAATTTCCTCTGTTTGTGGGTTTTGAGGAATGTTAGCTTGTTCTTCTCTCTGGAGTTTATCTTTGAGGATTCTTTGTAATGCTGGCTTCTGTTCACAAATGCTGCAATTTTGTTCTTGTCATGAAAAGTTCTTATTTCCCCCTCAAATCTGAAGCTGAGTTTTGCTGAGTGTAGTATTCCTAGCTGCATGCTGTGTTCATTCAGACATGGAAAGGTCTCCTTCCATGATCGTCTTACTTCAAGAGTCTGAGCTGAAAAGTCAGATGTGATTCTGATTGTTTTGCCTCTGAATGTGATTTGGCATGTCTCCCTTGCCATGTTCAAGATTCTTTCCTTGATTTCCCTGTTGAACATTTTGAATACAATGTGTCTTGATGAGCTTCTCATTTGATTAAGCCTATTGGGTGCCCTATAAGATTCCTGGATAAGCATATCTGACTCTATTTTTATATGGGAAAATTTTTCTTTAGCTATTCTCCTGAGAATGTTCCTTATCCCATTCATTTGTGTCTCGATTTCTTCCCACTCTTGGATTGTTTCTTCTCATTTCATCCCATACATTTTTTAAATTTTGTTTGTGTTTTTTTTTTCTTTTTTGTCATCTGTGCACTCAAACTTTCTCAGCCTGTCCTCATTGTCAGAAGTTCTTTCTTCAAGAGCGAGATTCTGTTTTCTAAAGAAGTTAGTCTATTATTAAATTCTTCCATGGTTCCTCTCATGTCTTTGACTGCAGATTTTAGCTGTTACTTCCTTTTTGAGTATGTCTATTTCTTTGATAATAAGAGTTTTTCATTTCTTGAGTTTTCTCTCTTAGTCCCTTCATTATATCTTCTTTTAGCTCATTGTTCCTTTTAGTAATCAGATCACTGATAATATTTTCAATGTTTTCATCTCGATCCCTATCTGTGGCATCCTTTTTAGGTGAGTTCTGGGTTTAAGGTGAACCTCTCCTAGTTTCATTCTTCATTTTTAAAGAGCTTCTTCTGGATCTCTGAATTGAGATAGGTAGTTCTCCAGGTGGTTTTTCCTTGGAAGGCAAAGCATCAGATCAGTCACCAACTCTTTGATAATCACCTTCTTCCAGATACTGTTTCTGCCTGGGTCCTCGTGTTGCTCTATCTTTTGGTTCCAGGCTCAAAGTTGCAGATCTGAACCTGGGTTGTCCAGGGAATGTCCTCTAGTTGGTCCTGAGCAGGGGCTGCTCCAAATGTGGGTCCTACCACCTTCTGGCCAACTCAAACCAGCCCCAACAGACACGAGAAGCATTGGGTAGGAGAGGCTGATCCAGGCAGGGAACCTCCCTTAGTTGGTCCTGAGCAGGGGCTGCTCCTGATGTGGGCCCTACCAGTCATGTATGACAAGATTATTAACACAGGAATGGTTTTATCCTCTCAGGTCATATTTTATTCACCCAGATCAAAGATTTGCTTCTTTTTTTCCTAAAATTACTCCTAAAGTAAGACTATTTGTTTTCCTGTTCCCTAATTTTTCCCTTAAGTTACTTTAAATTAAGTATTGTCTATAATAAAGGGTAAACACATAATCAAACCTAACTAAATGAAAATTAAAGCTAATGTCTGCTATGTCTACATTCAAATTACAGAAAAATAAGTATGTGGAAGCTATCTCCATCACCAACAGCAGTTGCGAGGCTTATAAAATATTTTGTGCATGCAGGCACTACTAAAGCATTTATATTTCAATGTCCTTTCCTCTCCTCCTCTTGACTATAGCCATCCTTAGTGAGCAAACAAAAGAAAATTCAGGTTCTTAAGGCATCTGATCAGACTACACACAATTAAAAACATCAACCTTTATTTTTAAATGTTAAACTTACTACAGGCTGATCAAGAAAGATCAAATATGACTTCTTTAAGTGTATAATATTTAAATTGATACTTTTGAATATTTTTGAAGTTTAAATGGTATTTCAGGAAGATGTTGCCTGTTTCAAATACTGAATAAGGTCTTCTCTCTCTCTCTTCTTTTTAAGACCAGCAAAGACCATTTTAGTTCCAGGAATATATTTCTTTGGGTTCTCCAAATATTCCATCAAAGTCTCTTCTCCCCAGACAATACCTATATAGTTGAAAATAAGTTTTAAGTTTGTGTAATTACATTTGTAGGGCTTAAGCATGTGATATACATATTTGAACAAAAGTTTACATTCTAAGTGAATAGGAAGACTTTTAACTCAGAACAAGTACAGATTTTGACTTATTAAAAAAAATTCCCAAATTAGACTCCACTCTTACGACTTCTCTACACAAATCCAATAGTCACATGTTTATCATTATTCAAAATAAACCAGTGATTGGGCTGGAGTGGTGGCTCAGCAGTTGCAGAGCTTGCCTGGCAAGCATGGGGATGTGGGTTTGAGCCCCAACACCACATACACAAGGAAGTGTTGGAGCAATGAAGGCCACATGAAAAACTGAAGAGCATTGATTCTCTTTCTCTCTTCTCTATTATCTCTCTCTCTCTCTTAAAAAACAAAAACAAAGGCTGGAGCAGTGGCTCGGCAATTTATGGTGCTTGCCTGGCATGCGCAAGTACGTGGGTTCAAACACCAGCACCATGTACACAACTAAGTGTCGGAGCATCAAAAGCCACATGAAAAACTGGATAAAAGTTGATTCTTTCTCTCTCTCTCTCTTTAAAAAAAGACACAAAAACAAAATAATCCAATGAACTACCACCCCATATGTGTTGTGCCTATGTAGTAACTCATCCTCCTATAATAGAATTTCCTTCTTGATAAGATCCTAGAGATCATGTAATCCAATCTTTCATTTTGCAGATGAGTAAACGATGGCACAAAAAAGAGAAAAAAAATTTCCCCTAAGATGCAAAGCTGTTTGGAGGCAAGAATTTGTAATTAATAATTGTATTTTCATGTTCTTTCATCAGTCAATCAAACCAAATTCCTTTTTCCACGTCTCCCATCAAAATCTGACTCAAAACTCCAGATTTGAGATGATAGAGAAAGTTGCTATTCTCACCCCCACCTTTCTAACATCAATCAAAATACAGACAAAAAGGTTGTTCACTTTGATAAAAACTTTTTAGGTAGCATCTATAACCCTATACTTGATATAATTAGAAGACCATCAAGGACTTGAAACATGAACCAGAGTAAAAGGGCACTTGTCATTAATGATCTAGCGAGAAGAAGAGAAGAGTTTACCAAAGTATGTGATACATCCTGAAGGAAAAAGTTATAACCTATTTTAGCTCAAAAAGAAGAGGGTGGGGGGCTGGGGTGGTGGTTTGGTGGTTATGGCGCTTGCCCGGCATGAGCAAATACATGGGCTCAAACCCCAGCACCCACGTACACAACTAAGTGTCAGAGCAACGAAAGCCATGTGAAAAGACTCAATAAAAATTGATTCTCTCCCTCTCTCTCTCTTTCACTGTGCTCTCTTAAAAAAAAAAAAAAGAATAGGGTGAACCCTCACTATGAAGGTGAGGGGAGAAGGGAGGGAAGCAGGGAGAAAAGGGAGGGATAAGGGGAGTTATGAATACAACTGGGAACACTCAACTCCAATCAAAAGCCTAACTATACACAGGCAGGCAGAGCAACTCCGAAATTTCAAAATTAATGTACATGTATATACTCATTTCCAATTATAGCATGGGAGTATTACAGGGATTACAGGGGAGATACAAGACTGGGGAATAGATGAAAGGGGAAGAGATCCTGGACTAGGATCAGCCTTAACTTATTTTGTCAATATCCATGTATGCCTGAATATGCAATAATGATTCCCTCCAATATGCAAGACCATGTAAAACAAATTTTAAAAAGTGCTACATTTTAATAAAACCAAATATATATCAAATTTTAGATGATAAACAGGTAACAGATGATTACTCAGATTACAAAATATTTTTGCAATGTTTTAGAATGATTGCTTACCATAATTCAATTATAAACAACATTTAAAATTTATTAAATCTGTTATATTTATTTTAATTATCTGAGGTGTGAGGGGAAAGTAGTGACTAAAAGACATACAGGGATCTTCTAGAGTACTAACTATGTTCTGTTTTGCCTACTGGCTCTTCATTACATGGGTGTTCAGTTTCTGAAATTTCATCAGGATCATAATATGTGTACTTTTCTATATATGTACTTCAATTAAATACTTGGAGCTGATTTAGAAAAAAATGAATAGGGTGTATTAGCAGGCCATGAAATTCTCCTTAAATTTAGTTCGATACCAGAGGTCAGGGGAGCCAGAATTATAGAAGAAAACAGACATGCCATTTTTGAAAAAAGGATCCTAACAGGTTATATAAGTTGCATAACCCTGTGTTACCAACCTTACAGGTGAAGTGAAAAGCCAATCAACACTACAACTAAACACACCTGAACTTATATACACATCTCTAACCTAACTTTGGGGAAAGAAAACCTCATAACTAACTGGATCACTCAGACTGTTACCCTTACTATTCTTCTACAGATAATGAGTCCAAGAACTGTTCTAATCAAAAGATGAATTATAATAAAAAAAGAAATAGCACAAGAGTATTGAAAATACATACACATACCATATACATATCCAAAGCACAAATGAATATTTTAAAAGTTAAAAGAAAAATACACATCAGAAATTATATATATTAAGGAAAGGAATGTCATAACTACATTCCCATGGATTCAAAAAAGGTCTTTGTAAATTAAGGACTCAATGTAGAGCTACAAAGGCTCAAGAAGAAAATGATAGAAAAGAAAAATACAAAAATGACTAAATGAACAGGTGTTACTGATAGCACAATTGAGCTTGAAAATGTTGATAAAAGGAAAACAGAAATAATCAAAAGTTTAAAATTATCTCTTTAGCTATCAGATCAAAGGGAAAATGATAGATGCAGAAGATATTTAGTAGACAAAGAAGATCCAAGATCTACATAATTGATGGCCCAAGTAAAATTTTTTAAAACTAAATAAAATAGAATTATTAAAACATATACTTCAGAAAAACTTTCAAAAAGTAAAAGCCCTCCATCTATCAGTTGGAATAGTACAACATGTCCCATGAAATTCTGAAATAGATTAATCAAAGCCTAGACATAGCCTAGAAAAGTGATTAAAGATCAATAAGAACTTTATTCAAAGTTACAAGAATAAAATAAAAATAAAACCAAGTAACTTCTAAAGGAAAATGATCAAGTACATTTAACAGTTCCCCAAATAATAATTCAACATAAAGCATACAAAATCTTGAGGAATTAAAGTATCTTCCATTAATTCCATGCCTATCAAAATAATTATTCAATTCAAATTCCCAAATGTTTTCAAGCATCCAATAACTAAGATAATATAATTCCAATAATACTTTCTTGGTGTAATGACCAATGATAACTATCCACCAACCAAAAGATAAAGATGCTGTATTATAAGCTGGGCATAACACTTAAATGTAGAACAAATGTTAAGTAACTGTGGTAATTATGGCTACATAAGATATAAATGACATATGTCATATCAAAGTAGAAATGATAGAAGTAAACAAGAGTTAGGAAAGTGTGAAAATGTTATGTGGTATAAAATACTGATTTTCTTATCCTTCAGAGTGGAGGATCAACAGATAATGTTTAAATAATCAAAACTAGAAACACGGATGTTATTTAAAGTATAAATATGCCCACTAAAATCATAAAGAATAGCTTTACCAAAGAAAATTAATAGAGGAAGGAAGAGAAGAAAGTTGGGGAAAGTTAACATACATAACTTCCTTGTGACTCACACCAGGAAATATTCTTTTGAACTCTGAATTTTCAAGTAATATATGTGAATTTCAAAATATTTTTAAAGATATTAACACATTTATGATTCAGCATGTCCTACTGCATCTATAAACAAGATTTAAGATGAAAATAGGCAAAAGTTAAAGACTAATCCCTAATAAGTTAGTCCAACTAATATGCTAACTGCATATGATTTCTTCAAAGGCCCAAGAAAACCTGGGTTTGAATCCTAGGTCTGTCACCTATTAGCATAAAAAAACTGGGAAAACAATGCATTAATTCAAGCAATTTGTTTCTAAAACCTGCTCCAATTATTATGTAATTGTAAGGGGTATCTCAATGCATTATAAATAAATTATTGTCAAAACAAAACTCTTATTCATTTACTGATGTTTTTAAAAGATGGCCCAACCTCACTAATCACTAAGGATATGGATATCCAAACCACATGAAACCATTTCACACCCATTATGTGAAAAAAAAATTTTTTAAAGAGAGAGGGACAAATAAATAAATAAAAGAGAGAGGGACAGTGAGAGAGAGAGAGAGAATCAATTTTATTTAGTTTTTCATGTGCTTTTGTTGTTCCAACACTTACTTGTGTACATGGTTCTGGGATTCAAACCTACATCCTTAAGCATGCCAGGCAAGTGCCATAATTGCTGAGACATCACTCCAGCCTGTGGCAATTATTTTTTAAAAAGAATGTTGATAAGGATATGGAGAAATTGGAACCCTTGAGCATTACTGATGTGAGCATGAAAGAGTATAACCATTGTGGAAAATACTATGGCTATTTCTCAATAAATTAAACATAGAATTATCATCAGATTCAATAATTCTACTTTTGGGAATATCCCCAAGGGAAGTAAAAGTATACATTTATTTGTATATTCATGTTCATAACAACATTATTCATAATAACCAAAAAAGGAAACAAACTTAAGTCTTCATCAATGGATGAATGGATAAACAAAGGTACTACATACATATAATAGAATAGTATAAAAAAAAGATGGCAGTTCTGACATGTGGTACAAGATATATGAACTTTTGAAGGCATTATACTAAGTGAAATAAGCCAGTCACAAAAGGAGAAATACTGTTAAGATTCCATTTGGATGAGAAAACTAAAATAGTCAAATTGGCAAAGAAAGAAAGTAGAATGGTAATGGCCAGAGATTGCTAATGGGTACAGAATTTCAGTTTGAGAAAATGAAAAAGTTCTGGAAATGAATGGTAGTAATGAAAACAAAACAATATGAATGTACTTAATAGCACAAAGTCAAATACTTAAAAGATGATTAAAATGACAAATTTTATATTATTCATATTTTACAATTTTTAAAACCACACAATGTAAGATTATTACTATAATCATGGATTTTGTAAAATTTTACTTCACACAAACCATGAGACAAAGAATATTTTTTAAAATATAAGAATTTCCATATTCTTCTGAAAAAAAGTGTAATTATTTGCAACAGAAAGATTATACATAGAAAATAAAATATGGTTGAGTAGGTATAATTTGTATTAACATGGTTATTGACTTCCTGATTCTCCTTAGTTATTCAAGTCTGTCTTTGGCTAAGCTATACTAAAGAATTTTTTAAAATCTTTATTTTATTTTAAATATTCTAATATTAAAATCCTAGTTCAATTAACATAGTGAGCTGCTTACAGTATCCTTATTTTCATTAATGGAACTAATAAATAATAATATGTTCTTAAATAAGTTAAAAATATTACTTGAATAAACTGACTTTAAGAAACTTCATTTCTAATTCTTAAATAATGTGAAAACAAAGCCTTTTATATGGCATTCAACCTTTGACAATAACTTATAATAAAAGATGTATTTGTAGTAAAGTTTAATATCATTTCAAATCAATGCTAATAAGCAATAATTACTTAAAATGTTGGCAGCTACAAGAATAAATATTAAACTAGTTTACAAATTAGGAATTCTAAAGTTTACTGCTGTAATAGAATAATAAAATAATAAAATTATATTATAGCAAAATATTACTTTAAAAATAAAGAACCATATAAATGTGAGTTAAAAACTGATTAGAAGTCTATCAACTGAAAATCCTATTTCTTTTCTTTTTTTCTTTTTTTTTAAAGAGAGAAAGTGAGAGAGAGAGAGAGAAGATCCATTTTTATTGAGTTTTTCACATGGTTTTCATTGCTCTGACACTTAGTTGTGTACGTGGTGCTGGGGTTTGAATACGTGTACTTGAGCATGCCAGGCAAGTACATAACTGCCGAGCCAGCCACCGCTCCAGCCCCTTTTCTCTTTTTTAAAGAGAGAGGAACAGTGAGAGAGAGAGAGAGAGAAAGACAGAATCAATTTTATTTAGTTTTTCATGTGTCTTTCGTTGCTCCAGCACTTTGATGTGTACATGGTGCTGGGATTTGAGCTCATGTACTCACACATGCCAGGCAAGTGCTGTAACCACTGAGCCACCGTTCCAGCCCTGAAAACTCTATTTCAATAACTGCAGTGCAATTCTGATACTAATTACTCAGAGTCACTGTCGACTCTATGGTCCCCAATAAGAATGCTCTCACTTCAGACGCTAGATGTAAATACAGGTCACCCAAACTTTTGACTAGTTGGCTACTAATCCAGGAATTCCCAGAAATTCAAGTTCACTAATTCTGTAGACTACTCACAGATCTCAGGAACGTATTGTACTTACAATTACAATTTTATTATAAAGGATACAAATCAAGACCAGACAGATAAAGAAACCCATAGGGAAAGGACTAGAAGAGTTCAAAATGCAGTTTCTACATCATATTCCTGTTGAATCACGACTTATCACCCTCCCAGATGTTTTCACCAACTAGGAAACTCAATGGGAGCTCTCAGTTTTACGAGTCCAGAGTTTTTAATGAGGTTTCATTACATAGACATGACTGATGACTTATCTGCCACATGACTAAACTCAATCTCCATCTCTAGTCCCCATTCTGTCCCTAGAGGTCAGACTGATCTCACTTAGCTCAATGCCCCAATTCTCCAATCACATAGCGGATCTTTCCAGCATAGTCACCTCCATCCTGAAATGATCTATGAACCCATCATAAGTCAACTCAGCATATCTCAGGTCCTGCTTCTAGGGGCCAACCACAATAACAAAGACATCCCCATTATTTAGGAAAGTCCAAGGTTTTAGAGATTCTCAGACAGAAACTCAGGGCTAAGACCAAATTCTTTATTATATAATAGTGATTAACCACTATTGGACACCTATAATCCCAGTGGCTGAGGAGGCTGAGACAGGAAGATTGTAAATTCGAGACCAGCCTCCGCAATTCAGTGAGGTCCTAAACAACTTAGGAAGACCTTGTCTCAAAATAAAAAGGGCTGGGGATGTGTCTCAGTTGTTAAGCACTTCTGGGTTCAATCCCTGGTACCAAATAAAAGAAAAGAAAAAGACATTAAGTCTTTTTTAATATTTTAAATCTCAGTTCTCAAATGGTTTCTCACTTTTCTTTCTACTCATTTCTACCAATGAAGAAATTGCTGAATGTACTTTTCAAACTATAAACTATAAAATATGCCCCCAATTCCGCTAAAAGTCATCATTACAAATAAAATCACTACTACCATTATAACCCTAAAATATGATTTGAGTTTTTAAAATTCAATTCATACTTTTTCAAGATAAATGTATTGCATTGCATAAAAGAAAATACCCTGTACAAGTAAAATCTATGCCACATAAGATTCCTAGTTATTCTGAAGAATAGCCATTTATCCAAATGTAGGTCTTATGATATACAATTAATATATCATTATTATAAGCATGAGGGTCCATTCTCAATACGCAAATTAGGCAATTATTATAATATCCAATCATTTGCTTTCCTATTTGGAGCAAGGTATCTGAGTTTTTCCTACCACTGCTAGGTTTTACTTTTGTTTTTGTTTGCATCAGTGAAAGAAAATCCTGGTGCTTGTCCTGTTCTTCGGCCAAAGAGACCCCAGAGATTTGGACCTGTCTTGTGTTTTCCACCTTTTTCCACTGTGTGGCACTGAGCACATTTCTGAATAAAGATCTTCTTGCCTGCTTCTGCATCGCCCATTTTGTTTGCCAAGGAAATCTTAAACCACAGACCAAATAAAATATCAGATTTGCAAAAACCAAAGCTGAAAAACCAAAGCTATTCCATCATTTTGGCTGAAGTGAATGCTAATGATATTAAACAAAACATGTCATTTAAAGCATATATGTTTTAATGTTTGAGTGCTCAAAACCAGATATATTATGGTAACCAATTTTATAAAAACTTAATCATCTCATTTACTTTAAATCTCTAGCCATAGCTACTTCACAAATTGCTATTGGTATAAACATGGTTTTACCTCAGCCTTCAAAAAATTAGACTAGTTTATACAAGTCCTCTACATTACTTTCCTTTTCACTCCTAAAAGCAGATGTGGAAAAAATTATTTGAAGCACATAGGTCTAATTTTGCTTCCTCACAGTTAAAAATGAAGATAAAGATAGAACAAATTGGAAAGGTGTTGAAGTATTATGAGTAATTGTATGCCTATAATAATGGAACTATAAAATTAAAAATCATACAGAAAGAATGAGGCCACAGAAAGCTCTACGTAAAATAGCTTCTCATTTACTTTACACTCTTAGCTGTAAATCAGTCTATCAGACTAAATCTAGAACTACCCAAAAGCAATCAGAAATAACATGACTGAATTCAGTCAGCACTAATAAAATTCAATATTAAAGTAGTATTGTATTGTATGGTGATAGATATACACAAGAGATTTTGTACAAAGATATTTTGCTGAAGACTGTCAAAAATTCTGATAACTAAATGTCTCCTCCATCTAAAATGACATAAAAATAAGATAATTTCAACTTATCAAAAATTATACTTTGATATGGTATGAAAGCTCTTCATGGGTTTTGTTTGCCTGCTTTGTTTTTGGTTGAGAGTACAGGAGAGGTGAGGGCTGAGACAGATTTGAACACAACAAATTACTGTTACTAAAACCTTGAAAATATCTAATTCTTTGACAGTAGTCCTAAACATGTACTTACCTATGTAGCCTTACTAAGAAATAATATTTGCATTAATCTGCCAATATTGAAAAATACAGTGTGTGTAAAGTTAACTATTACTGAGAAAGGCCACTGTACAATAACCTACAAGACTAGTATCTTCCTAATTCATTTCAATCTATGTGGAAACTGGTAACAGTGTTGATAATCCATCTAAAGGGAAGATAGTATTTTAGGGGGCAACATCCAAAAACAAGTACACTAGAAATCATTGTTTTAGGAGTGCCCAAAAGCAAGGTTAAGAAAACTTACTTCATCCAAGAAAGCAGCTTACTTTAAAATTCCACACATCACTGAGCATATTGCATTCAATTCCTATTAATTATCTTAATAGGTTTAGAATTTAGTGGCCCTTTGAATAGAAGCCAGAATGGGGAAAACGTCAACCAGAAAAGTCAATGTACGACCTTTTTGCAAAACACATTCACTATAACCATGAAGTCTATATAGGAACAAAACATCATCTAGATATTAACTAGAGAATCTTTATTTCTGATTTTTTATATAAGGTAGAAAGACCAGAATGATTATTTATACCAACTAAAAGTTACTAGTAATTCAGTAAACTTTACTCATAAGCTATAGATTTCACATGAAATTCACTTGTAAAAAACTTCTATTATTACTGTTCTAACTACCAGTATTAGTCACAATTAAAATTTTTATGGCAGCCACCTTTAATCACATATTAATGCTGGTGCAAATACCTATGACCCTCTCTGAAGGGTCATAAAATCAAGAGATTCAGCATGGGCAAGAAGAGTCAGAATATCAATGGAAATCATTTTTTGCCTATAATAATGTGACACTCTACCAGTCTCTGGCATTAAAGAAATATCTCACTAAAATAGGCAAATATTTGGTGTGAACATCATTCATCCAAGAATAGGCAAAGATTTGGTGTGAACATCATTCATCCAAGAATAAAGTATTCCAATACTAACTAGATAGTAAGAATAACCAACATGGGTATGTGCCGGGTATATTCTAATCCCTTAACAGATTTTTCGACTCATTTAATCTTTGCATGAGATAGTTACTGTTCATATCTCTGCTCTCACATGTGAGAAAGATGAGACCAGAGATTAAAACACTTGTTTAAGGTCATAAATTTGTAAGCAGTTAAAATGCTTTTTAAAAGTCATCAGGGGGGGAAAAAAGCCATCAAGGGACCCTTTGTTGAATACAATGATTGAAACATTCAAAATGTTTATTATTTTCCCAAATGAGAAAACTTAGAGAACTAAGTGAAACGGTACTTAAGACTTGTACACCAACGACATGTCTAATTTTGTGTAAAAAGAGGAATATAGTCAGAAAAACCAAAGTACCAACAAAGCTTTTTAAAACTGACAAAGCCCACGTAACAGAAGAAATGGGAACAGGAGAGGAGGCTCGCTAGAATGTTTGAAGGACGATGTGGGACCCGTGTTGTGCTGGAAGGAGGACTGAGGTGGAAGGCAGTCTTAACAATGGAACCCAGAGTAAACGGCCTCACATCGAGGAAGCCCCAAGGTGTCTACGGCCTGCCTTTACCCCTCCGCAATGGCTGCGACTGCGCTCCTCGGCTGAAACCGGGGTCCAGCTTTTCCAACTCCCGGCCTGGGCTCCTGGATGCCGTGGCCTCTCTGTCAAAGCCGCCTTCTGCCAACCGCAGTCTTCCCAGCCTGCTCTCCAACCCGACCCTCACCTACCACAGGCCCAGACGCTTTGCCCTCCGCCTCCTTTGGGCTGCTGCTCCACGAGGGCGAGAGCCCGCGCCAAGAGGATGGAGACCCGCTGCCCGGCTGGAAGCTGGTGGTGGAGCAGCCGTGCTTGGTGCCTCTGCAGTGCGCCCCAGATCAGGCACGTGCCCCGGAGCGCCGCCGACGAATGGACTAATGGCGGGCTCCACCCGCGCAGCTGATTGGTCCCTGCCGTGATCCCGCGGGATCCCAAGTCTCGCGGAGCTCAGAGCCGTGCACCTGCCACCCGGCAGCCTCAGCCTCAGGCTGAGTCTTCTTTCCAATTTTAACAATCCCAAGTCTGTCTGTTTGTTCAACCTTTACCTAACCAAGTTTTTAATGATTTTTTTGTGTGTGTATTTACAATGTGTACAAGATCTGCTTGAAGTTTTATTAATGGTCCTGTTTTATTAATGGTCTGAGAACATTTGGTGACAACAATCAAATCACAGTATGCAAAATAAAATGTGTTACCATAGGCAAGGCTCTGTGCCCTGCAACTTGGAAATACAAACACTGAATACCTCAGGCCTAGTTTTCCATGAGTTACAATCTAGCTGGAGCAAGATGTTAAATACTGTAAATTTACATCGTCACAAATGAACTACATAAAAACACCATAATACAGCAACTGCCAGCAAGTTTGCAATGTGTTCACTGCCAAAAATGTGAAACAGCAGGAATAGAAACAAAAATAAAGGTCCTGAAGGGGTCAAGAAGGAAGGTATAGAGGGAAGAACTGAAAAAGTTAAAAGGAAGAGCCAATTAAAAGCAGAGAAGTGAAAAAGGTAAAGTTGTGTTTAGAAAACATGAGTAGGAAAACGAGCTTACCTGATTACTGCATAGGACACTGTGACAAAGAAATAGAAATATTAAAATAATTTCTAAAATTCTTCAGCAATCAAGGTACTTGGAAATATAATGAAATTTTTGTGAATTAGGGAAGTAGGATTTTTTTTCTCAATATTCTTGTTTTCTAGAGCACTGCTGTCCAATAGACCTTTCTGCTGTAAGGATATATTGTGTGGACTTTAATGTAGCTAATAATTTAGACTGAGTAACTGAATTCATAATGATTTCAATTAATAATTAAGTTCAAGTAATTTTAATTTAAATAGCCACAATCAAAGATGGTTGAATGAAACTACTCTATTTGGTACCCATGAGTTTCTGTCTTGTGTTCAACACACTTAAAAGATGTATGTCATCTAATTAAAACAACCAGGCTCTGTGTGGGGTGAAATCAGGGTTTTAATATTTTTCTCAAACTCAAAGGCATGCAAACCCAAAGAGACTACCATCTCTTGAATTCCTATGATGACCAGGCTAAGTGCTTGCGTACATTACCAGTAGCCAATAGCATACAGATGGGAAAAATGGATGTTCTAGGCTATATAAATATAGAAAAATCTGAAAGTTACGAATTGATTATATATAATTATCAGTGATAGTCTATAGAAAATTTGTAAAGAGGGCTGGAGCGGTGGCTCAGCAGTTTCGGTGCTTGCCTGGCAAGCATGAGGACCCAGGTTCAAACCCCAGCACCACCACGTACACAACTAAGTGTTGGAGCAACTAAGGCCATGTGAAAAACGAAATAAAGTTGTTTCTCTCTTTCTCTGTCTCTCTCACTGTCCCTCTCTCTTTACAAAAAAAAGAAAAAGAAAATTTGTAAAGAGAGTAAAATCTTCTTAAACATAATGTCTGAAAATTACTATCAATAACCAAGTAAGTCACATTGTATTTACATCATAATTTGAGAAATTTTGGAAAAAAATAACAAAAATTTACTATTTTCTGTTTGCATTTCAAAAATCAGTCATAACATCACTTCTCGCACACTATTCTTTTCTTTTGTTCTTTAGTTTTTGCAAGGGATTGAACCCAGGGCCTCATGCATGCTAGGCAAGCACTCTTTTTTTTGTTGTTGTTGTTGTTAGATGAATATGGAGTTTCAATTGAGGGAGAAACATTATCAAATATTCAAGAACACATGTATATATTCTTAGTTATCCAAGGCTAATGCATGTCATGGATGCCCAGCTTGGGTTCCCCATGTTGCTGTTTCCCCCAGAAGACGCCCCTGAGTTAAATGGATATCTCGTCCGAGATGATTCCTCCATATTCCCACCCTCCAGTCTCCTAGATATTCTTCCTAATAAGTAAGCATTCTTAACACTTAGCTACATACCCAGTCCCTTTTCAAAAAGAGATTCATAATATTTGGAGGAGAAAATGTCAAAGTACATCTGAATTTTATGTGAAGTCAGTATAAGTATTTATTATTCTAATAATTGTGCATCATAGGCTATATATGTTAAAGCCTGGAAAAAATTTAATCTGAAAATTCCCAGCATGCATTTTTTTCTAACATAAGATTTTCTGAACCTCAGACACTATGGATGTTTTAGTTGCATGTACTTCATGTTCAAAGATGTTATGTTTTAAATATGAC
Organism: Aplodontia rufa; assembly: GCA_004027875.1. NCBI lineage: Eukaryota > Metazoa > Chordata > Mammalia > Rodentia > Aplodontiidae > Aplodontia > Aplodontia rufa. Next base: position 21,976 of record PVKS010008087.1, read on the forward strand.
AATTCTATCATTGAGTGATGACATGCTCAAAAATTGATCATGATGATGCTTGCATAACTCTGTAAACATACTAAAATCTACCTGATAAACACTTGAAATGGGAATTATATCTCAATAAATCTGTTCAAAATAAATAATATAAACAAAATATAATTGCATTTTAACAGTTTATATTTCCTGTTTTCCTTGCATATATGGTAGTTCACATGATTGATTGAAAAAATTTTGTTTCCTAATATTTCCCACTATTTTTCTTTAAGAAAAATTAGCTGCTCTGAATCGTGGCCTAAAATCCTCAGGACACACATCAATAGTCTTATTTTACACAAAGTAATCATATTTTACACTGACAAGAGATTGCTGTCAGTATAGTTTAAGAAAATCATAAATTTTCCACTAGATGGCACTAGTGTGCAAATAGTACTGCTCAGCATCTTCACTTCCTCATTACATTTTATTATTTTCATTCACCTTGTTGGTCTGGATAATATTAAGAGAAGTGGAAAGTTAACACGAGATATTTCCTGTACTTGCAAAATTCAGGATAAACAGTGCTTTCATTGTACAGTTATGGAATGTAAAATAAGGAGAAATTATGAAAATGTTAGTGCATAATCCAGGGCAACAATCCCAAATTCCTGACTCTGTTACCATCAAACAACTATATAATATCAAGGGGACTGGAAAGGACACCATAGTCAAAGGAATTACTTTTATAACTATCCCAGTTAGTTGGAAACATTATTTCTACCTTATAGATGAAGTAATCTAGCTGGAAATATGAAGTAACTTGTCTAAGCTTATGCAATTTAGAGGCAAAACTGTTCCTCTTCCTGGTGTATATCTAGAACCTGGCACATAGTTGGTGCACAATAAATAGTTATGTGCTTGACTTCATAGAAGCCCAGGTCTTAGTACCCTGGACTTAGACATTTAAGGAGATCTGTTCCTAGTCCACTTTCAGGTATATTCCTTCACTTCATTCCAATACTACTGCTACCCAGGCTTTATTTCTGGATGTTCACTGGTTTTCTGCTGGCTTTCTTTACTAAGGCCCACTAACAAGAAGGCTTGGAAGCAATTACACATTTCCTACTTTGCACCCTACAATTCTCCTAGTTCCCAGCTGAGCAATCACCCTTTCTGTCCTCCACCTGGGTGCTGCTTGTAGAAGTTGAGTGAATCAAGAGTTGTTTCTGGATTTGACTCTATTACTGGTATTTCTCTTACCTTTGCCTGTGCTGTTGGCCTCATTTTCCTCCTCTCTAACGATGCTGGAATGAGATGATATCAAAGGTTCTTTTTAGCTACAAGGCACAATATGTTTAATTATGTCCTATGGAGATCCTCTCTTGAACTCATTACCAAAATGTTGACAAAGATTCCTTCCTTTGGCCAAGATTTCAGTTAGGCTCCATGAGTCTTCTGCTTAACCAGGCACAACCTTGGATCTCTGTCCTTGTAGAACACAGTCAGAGCCAGAATCCGGCTACAGTAGTTTAGTGATAATTCCCAGTTTTGGTGTCTTGACTCCTATTAAAATCGTACCACTCTGACCTTCCTTCAGCAAGAATTCTATTAAGCAGATCTAGCAAGAATCCCTCTTAACCCTGATATTTAGTTATTTTCCATCTCCTTTCATCCTGTTCCCAGTTATAAATCCCCTCTTGTCTTATTAAAGTCAAAATTGAGACCAAGACCTCTCCTCCCATTCCCCCCTCCCACGACTGTAAGACCCCATTGCAGTGGTCCTGGTACTATCACCAGGGTGTCCCCCTTGAATGGTCAGCCATAGCTAAGAACTGTCATGAATAATGTTTTCCTCAATGATGGCAAGTTTTGGAGAAGAATTCTTGGGTTTCTGGGTGGTGTAAAGCGAGGGCTGGGAAAGCCTGTGCACCACGCCAGGCAGTTCTGGCCACTGGGAACAAACCAATACTTGGTCCCGGTTTCAGCGAGATTGGAGGCCTGGACTTGGTCAGGGTCCGCCACGGCGCCAGGGGGCGCTGCAAGCTGCTCCCGGAAGCCAGCACCCTGTCCGGGCGGACAGCGCCGGTCGCTGGACTCCTCCGTCTTCCGGAAACGGAGCGGCGGACCTAGGACTGGGTGCGCGGCCGCGGCCGTGGTGGGCACCGCCAAAGAGGAAGGGCCTGACCGGCCGCGGGCCTGGCTCCGGCGCGGAGGTGCGGCATCATGGACGAAGCGGGCAGCTCTGCGAGCGGCGGAGGCTTCCGCCCGGGCGTGGATAGCCTGGACGAGCCGCCCAACAGTCGCATCTTCCTGGTGATCAGCAAGTACACGCCCGAGTCAGTGCTGAGGGAGCGCTTCTCGCCTTTCGGCGAGATCCAGGACATCTGGGTGGTGCGGGACAAGCACACTAAGGAGTCCAAGGGCATTGCCTTCGTCAAGTTTGCCCGCAGCTCGCAGGCCTGCAGGGCTATGGAGGAGATGCACGGCCAGTGCCTGGGCCCCAACGACACCAAGCCCATCAAGGTGCGGGTACCCGGGTTCGGGTGCCCGCGGGGGCAGTGTCGTGGGTGGGACGAGGGTCGGCTTTGGTGCTGTGCCAGGGCGGGGGAGGCGTGGATATCCGCTGCCCGGAGCGGACCCAGCAGCACCTGGCAAGCCTGGGGGTGGCTTTGGGAGGGTCCCCGCCCCGGCCCCGCTGCGGGGCGGGGAGAACGTTTACCCCTGAGTGTGGGCGGGACAGCCGCGGCCCCTGCCCCTCCGGACGCTCCCGGTGCCTTTTGTGTTAACATCCCCACTCACCCTGGCCTACCATGAGGTCTTTTCCGACCCTTCTCTTTCAGATGCTTCGGTTTACCATGTATAAAAACAGATAACTGCTTTTCCTCAGGTAGATGGGGGACTTAACTTGCACAAAGTACGTACATGAAACTGTGGTCCTCTAGTGCTGGACCTTTTTCCAGTACCAGACAAAAGTATGCATGCATGTAATATTAAGTGCAGGGGATTAAAGGGCTCCTATTACATGTTCGTCATGCTTCTGTGATTTTGAAATTATTTTAGGTAATCCCTATTTGTGAAGGTATTAATGGCACACATTTGGTAATTGATACTGTAGACCGCCGCTGTTCTTTCAAAGGAGACCAAAATAACCGCCCTTAAGATGAGCCAAATCATTGTGATGGTGTGTGGGTTTTGTATTATTTTTAAATGCCTCTTTGCATGCCCTTAGTTCATTCTTTGTATACTAAGTTCATCCTAATGGTATTTATATTAAATTTCTGTAATTAGTCATCTATAAAATTAAGATAACAGTACATGGAAGAGCCATTTTCGGGGTTATTTGACTTAATCTGGCCTTTTAGCACAGTACCTGACTCGAGGGAACCTCTCAAAATATGCTTACTAATGATCTGTAGTAGCCAAGATGTCACTGTTTACTTGCTTTGAAATTAAATCAGGACTCAGTCCTGAGAATCTGACAGTTGCTTAAATTGTACGTTTCCTCTGTCTTCTAGAAATAGATGCTGTATATGTAATTCTGTTGGAACTTTCCACAATTTTTTTTTCTTTCCTCTCAACTTTCTTTTTTCTTTCTTCCTTTCTTTCTCTTGTTTTTTTATTCACAGAAAATTGAGAAGAGTTTTAGTATGGACTTTTAAATGATGAACTCAGCTATTAGTTTCTGGAGGTCCTGCTTATACCTCCATCTACAAAAGAGAAAGAGCCTGGGAATATACCAACAACACAGTAGATGCTAACAAAAATACATGACAATCTGGTGTGTTCATGCTTCAAAATACTGAAGCATTATTGACAGAACTAAAAGGAGAAAGATAAATTCATAATACCTCTCAACATGGATCACAATAGACCATCAACAAAGTTAATTGTAGGGCCATAGCACATTATTGGGATTCATGGGTTGGCAAACTTTTTCTATAAAGGTTTGCACAGTAAATATTTTCCACCTTATAAGCCATAAACTCTTGTCACCTTGCTTGCTTGCTTGCTTGCTTGCTTTCAACAACCCTTTAAAAACCAAAAGCAATTCTTACATCATGGATCACACCAAAAAGAAGAGCTATAGTTTGCTGATACCTGTACTAGATTGATAATTTTCATCTCCTTGCAATTATGACCTTAATGGAATGGGTTTTATACTTGGGGTATAACATGATCTCAGCCCATATAGTAACTCAAAAGTGACAAAAGTTTGAAACCCCTTTTTCTCAATAAATTCCTATAAGGAAAATATGAGTCCCAACATACCCTCTCTAAGCCCTAGAGAAATTAAAGTGTTTTTCACAAAGACATTTCAAGTTTACAATTCTGTGTTTTACATTTTTGCCCACTCAATTTCAGTCTGAAGGTTGTTTGTTTCACTATAGACCTAGCCAGACAATGAAGACTCATTCTTCACCCATAGCTCAGGCTGTCTACCACTGAACACAGCTGGTTTTCTTTTTCTACCCCCTCCCCATTGTTTCCAGTTAAATTAATTTAGCTTCAATTTTTTCTCATATGTTTTGTTTTTGCAGAGTTCCAAAAGGGTCTCCAAGACAAAAGCTATTATAGCACCAGGCCTCCAGTCAAAAGATTGCCCAAGTAAAAATTACTCTGTAACCAGCTATGAAATGGATTACCTGGAGGACAAAAGTAAACATAGAGAATAGAAGGGACATATCTTAGTTTAGAAGGGAAGAATCTTAATTTAAGCTTTGCAAGAGTACCTCATTTAGAATCTATGAGTGTGTTCATAGAGTGTGAAAATAAAAATATGTGAAGACAAACCTTCCATTAAGGTATTCAGATGCTCTACATCCTTTATCGGTGATTTTAAATACTTCAATCCTAAAAAATTTAGAAATTTGCTATCTGATAGCATCCCCAATCTCATCTTACCTGAGTTCCCTTTTTCTCCTCTAGTATCTTTGCATAATATTTGTGCTTTCCTTTTTTGTATTTCCGTATTGATTATTTATTACTGGTAAGTCCACTGGGCTAGTTTCCTAGTATTTCTAAAGTACTCTATTACTAATACCTAAAAAAAATGCTTGGCATATAGCATTTTTTGGGGGGGAGGGTAGTGGGGATTGAGCCCATGGCACTTTAACACTGAAGGACATCTCCAGTCCTTTCTAATGTTTAATTTTGAGACAGGCTCTCCCTGAGTTGCCGAGGGCCTCTTAAGTTGCTGAGGCTGGCCTCAGACTTGCAACTTTCCTACTTCTACATGCCAAGTTGCTGGATTAACAGGTATATACCACCATCCAGGGCCATATGGTATAAATTACTGAAGAAATAACTGGAAAGAGACTCTATCTCTAACTTTGTCTTGTAAGCAGAATCTTGTACCTCTATGACGGGCCGTTTGCTGTTTCTGAGCAAAAATAATGACCTGCTTTCTTCATGGCTCTTTTGCCCCCTTTATTCCAACATTTACAAAATCTCATGGCCTTTTAGGTTTAGTGTCCTTTGAGTTGCTTCTCCTACTCTGCAATTTCATAGTCTGGGTTTTCTCATATTTAAATGATCTACTGCCCCCTTTAAAGGAAACACACACACAAACCCTGTTAGGGTTCTTGTATATGTAGTGATTTAGTTAATTACATTGCATTTCTTCAAGTTATAAAAAATAAAAGTCATAAAACTTACTATGCTCATAACTGTGTAAACATGTCTACAGTCTTAGTCACAGACTTCTAACATTCCTCTAGAATCCTATGAAAAGATAAATTTAGAAATTAATTAAAAGTGATACTATAAAACAAATTCAGAGTACTCTAATATCACAGAAAATGTTTCAATAAAACTAAGTTGCATGCTGAGCCTCCTGTGCATGTCCCTTCTCACACAGGAGATCATTTGAATAGTCACTGAGGTTACTCGGAATATAGTTACGCTACCTTTTCTAAAACATTAATATTAAAAAAATCAAGGGGGCTGGAGCAGAGGCTCAGCAGTTAGAGTGCTTTCTTGGCATGTGCAAGGACCTGGGTTCGAACCCTAGCATCACATATACAACTTAAGTGTTAGAGAAACAAAAACCAGATGAAAATTTATAAATAAAGATACTGAGTGATTGGGGGAAAAGCTGGTGTAGTATCAGACAAAATGGACTTTGGTGCATGTAGTATTAACAACATAATTTCATAAGAATGAAAGATCAGTCAAAAAATTCATAATAATCCCATGTGTTTATTCAGCCAGTGTTAGAGCTTTGAAATAAATGAAGCATTGACAGAACTAAAGGAGAATAATTGGATTTTTATAGTCTTATTATCTGATTGAACAAGTGGACAATGGTATATAACATCTTAAATATATAATGGAATTTATTGAACATTTTCCAACAACTACAAAGTACACATTCCTTTTTTTAAATAAAAAAACAGTGCAGAGATTGAAATAATGCACAAAGTCATTACAATAAAGATCTTAGAAAAAAGACCCCATCTTTGCATTTTAACCTAATGTGAATATAATCACAAAGTATATTTAAGGAGTAGGAAAAAAGTTGACATTATTTTTGGGGGGATGTATGTCTCTTAGGTTTTCATTGCTCAGTCCAGATCATCTGGAAGTCACAGAGATGTAGAAGATGAAGAACTTACAAGAATCTTTGTTATGATACCAAAGTCCTATACAGAAGAAGATCTACGGGAAAAGTTCAAGGTACTTGTGTTTTCTAATCAGCTAGCATATATAATAACTCAATCCTTTAAACTTGTACAGTAACTGAAAACTAGAAGATAGTAGTGGGGTTTTCCCCCTCCCCAGACTTATCATGAAAATATAGATTTACATAAATAAAATACAAAGCTCAGAATTTTAAGTGAGGTCGCACAATTTGAAGGTAGTGGAGCCAAGATTTAAATCCACTCTATCCAGAACAGCTCTTGGTCTTTAAAATTTCAAAGCCTTCTCTTGTCACTCTTCCCATTGCCTTTAATTTTTTTAAGAGAGAGAGAAAGATAATCAATTTTTATTCAGTTTTTAATGTGGCTTTCATTGCTCTGACACTTAGTTTTGCTGGGGTTCAAACCCATGTCCTTGTGCATGCCAGTCAAGTGCCGCAACTGCCAAGCCATGGCTCCAGCCTGCATTGCCTCTTATGTACAGTTGAGTCAGGCAGTCCTGAGTCGTATGAACTATCTTATCTAATATTTTTATGGACTTAAGGTATATTGACATTTTACTCACAGAAAGGCTGATACATTGAAGAGTTTTTATTCTAAAATTGGACCTACAAAGGAGTTATATTTAAGGAAAAATCTATAGCTCTGAACTCTGGGTCATAGTAAATGGAATTTGAAGATAATTTTAAATCTTTTTAGCCATTGACTTCTATATGCAGCGGTAAACTTTGACAGAAAGTGGCATTTAAAGTGTTTTGAGTTGTAATTGTTTACTTTTCTACTTATCCTCCCACTGCTGTGAATAGGGAAGGCAATAAGGAAAGAAACAAGCCATAAAAAGTAATTTTCAAACTTTCTCTATCCTACCCCAACTGAGAGTTCAATAAAATACTTCAGAAACAACAAATACCAAAAGTATATATATTCCATATTTCCTTCAGTAGTAAGAAAAAAGTTTTTTACTTTATAAATTTATAATTATTTTTCTGAGTGAACAAGTAAGACATTTTTATCTATACAGTAACTAAGTTGCTAATTGTTTATATAGAATTTTATAACAAATACTAAAGACTAAGAATTTATATCCTGGGTTTCTTCCAACAATAAAAAGCATTACTACATATTTCTCACAGGATTATATTTTTAGGGAATTAGTGTGTTTTAGAGGTATATTTTGAGCTGTTCTTCAAAACAATACACCATCACTTATGCTCCTGTTAGAAGACATACTGTTAGAAGTTATAGCTAATTGTTTAGTATGTCCCAGACTCTAGCATCTAGCACTTAACATAGATTAATTTAATCATTAAAACAACACAGCAAGGGGCTGGAGCAGTGGCTCGGCACTTGCCTGACATGTGCAAGTACACGGGTTCAAACCCCAGCACCCACATATACAACTAAGTGTCAGAGCAACGGAAGCCATGTGAAGAACTTAATAAAAATAATAAAAATTGATTAAAAAAAAAACAGCTAAGTACTGCTATTGATCCCATTTAACCGAGAGACATAGAGAAGATACATAACTGCCTAATTAATAAGTGCCTGAACCAGGATTTGGATCTAGAAAACCCAGTTCCAGAGCCCCCTCCCTTAACCTCTACTAAGCTAGACGTTGGTGTTATCTGGACTGTGTACAATTCTTTCTTTATGTGGCTTAGTTCCTTTATGACCTAGGCAAGTTATTTGATTTCTCTAAGGCCCTGCTTGCTTGTTTATGAAATAAGCAGTTTAAAATATCTGCATATTTTAAAAGCTTTTTTAGTTTGCTTGCAAGCAGTGCTGATAAATTAAGTTTTGGAATGATCTGTTCAATTATTAATTTTGAGTCCCCTAAGATAATTTATTTTAATTCTTATAGGTGTATGGAGATATCGAGTATTGCAGCATTATTAAGAATAAAGTCACTGGAGAAAGTAAAGGTTTGGGCTATGTACGATATTTAAAACCATCACAAGCCGCCCAAGCAATAGAAAACTGTGATCGAAGTAAGAATGTGGTGTTTAAACATTATTAAAGAATTTTTTGAAATCTATTTATGCTAAATAATTGAATCTAATTCTGATTTTGCAAATACCTGCTGATTTAATCTTAGCAGTGGATATTTTAGGGTTGTGAGCATCATTAAGGTACTGTCTTGAAAAGAAATATGAGCAAGTACATTACTAGGATAGCGAGTAGTGAGGGTGTTGGCTTTTCAAAATATTTTAGAATTTTAAGTATTAAAATATTGATTTCCCCATCAATTTATCTAAGATACTTCTTTTTATAATTGTTCATATTTGGCCTAAACCCTAAATAGAGTTAAACATACTAATAAACATATAGACAAGGATAGGATTTATAAGGTTTGCTAACATAGGTAATTAACTATAGATGGGGTTAAATTCAGGCTTAGAGTGACTGATTGGATCTGGTCCTATTAGTAGTGTACATAATAAAGAACAAGAATTTTAAAGGAGCCAATGAAGACTATCTTATGTCATCATACTTCTAATTACATTGACTTTTAGAAATAAGAATAAATTACTGGGTTTTAGGATATCATGGAAATATATACATCTGGGAAAGAATTATTGTTAATCAGTAGAATTCTCAGATAACTCAAAGGGCCACACCAAAATTTTCTCTTTAGATCCTTCTGAATTTCTCATTCATACTGGTGTACTGGCTAGTATACTAAATAGAGGGATAAAAATGAAATGTTTGGAAGTCCCAGGATTAAGGATTTTATATCTATAGTGGGTAGCAAAGACCTAAATATAAAATCTAGGCAAAAAATAAAAAAAATAGAAGAATTTTTTAAAGGCTCCTTAAGAGCAAGAATTGTGTCTTATTTGTCTATTACCAAAAAGCTAGTGTAGTAATAGCTCCTTAAAGACTCATTCAGATCTGTACCAAAGTAACTGCTATTTATAGTAGACTCAATAAAAATTTACCTAATGAAAAAAAAATTGTTCAAAACTGTGTGGTACAGATTCTGTCAGTAGTGAACAACAGGTGCACTGAATGAGCCTGGGAACACATCCAGAGGAGACAGGATTTACATCTGGTATAGAGTAGACAGGATAGAAGGTGAAAGCAGTGTTAGCAGAGGCACATAGCCATGAATAAATACGTGTCATGTTATGAAGGCAGCTGTCCTGCTAAGAAAGTAGGAGACACATTTAGCTAGGTACATTGTAACCATATATAGGAAGTCATGAAAAATCCAATCTTTGTCCATATTAGGATTCTCATGTAGATTGTTTAAAAATAAGAAAGCTTTTAGAACAGTAGTAGGGGGGTGATTAGAAGGCATAGTGTAGAATTCCTGATCTTTTATCGACATTCACTCATAATTTGGAGTTCTTGCTGCTTCTCTTTACTGTTTGCCATCTTCCAGAAAACAAAGTGGTCTGATGGAGATGGTCATTTGCTTTGCACAATTATTTTTATAAAGCTAATTCAGATACTAGGAACCAAGTATATTTGCCGTATATTAAATTTGTTGTGCAGTTTAAAATTCATCATTCTCTTTTTCAGGTTTTAGGGCAATCTTGGCTGAACCTAAAAATAAAGCATCTGAATCCTCAGAACAGGATTATTATAGTAATATGAGGCAAGAGGCTTTGGGACATGAACCTAGAGTAAATATGTTTCCGTTTGGTAAGTGGGGACTACTTTTACTTTAATAGAATATGTACTGTATACAGTCTGATTTGAGTTTTTAAAAGCTGTTCTTTGGGGCCTGGAGAGATGGCTCAGTGGTGGAGGGAGGGCTTGCCTGGCATGAGGTCCCAAGTTCAATCCCCCGTACCACCTACACAGATGGGTAAGGAAAAAACAAAAACCAGATATGGAAAAATAAAATAAAAATTGGCTCTTTCTCTTTCCCTCTCTCTTGCTCTTTAAAACAAAACAAAACAAAATAACTATTACCAGCAGTCTATAAATCTTATCTGGGGATAAAAATATAATTTTTTCCCTAAAAAGTTGGTCATGACTTCTAATGTCCTTAATACTTATTTTAACTTATTTCTAATTTTATAGTTTTCTCTGGTTATAGATTATCTACATATTAAGCTATATCAATATCACATTTTGGGTGAACTTCTGCCTTTAATACAACTGACCAAAAAGTACAAAAGATGAATGTAGAGATATCCTCAATATAAGTCCTAAAATTTTGTTTCAGAAACTACTACTGGGGCTGGAGCAGTGGCTTAGCAGTTGGAGCACTTGCCTGGCACTCGCAAGGACCTGGGTTCAAACCCCAGCACCGCATACACAACTGCGTCAAAGAAACAAAGTCCAGATGAAAAATAAATAAAATCGGTTCTCTTTCGCTCTCTCTCTCTTAAAAAAGAAAGAAAGAAAGAAAACAGGAAAGTGACAAAAGTTGAAGTTGGTAAAAGAAACATGAGTGATCATGTCTGTGGATGTTATTTGCCTCAAAATTTCTGGTAAAATGTTTGCCTTATTTTTCAATTTTTACAGACCAAATTCCTGTGAGATTAGACTATACATTTCTGATTGCATTTCTACATAGAAGATAGGAGAATGGGGAGAGTTGCCTGTTTTCTTGTCATTGGTCCCTTCTGATAATACTGTTAACTAAAAGCATAATACAAAACAATTGCCTTTGCAATTGCCTTTTTCTTTTCTTTTCTTTTTTTTTAAGAGAGAGGGACAGTGAGAGAGACAGAGAAAGAGAGAAACAACTTTATTGAGTTTTTCACATGGCCTTCCTTGCTCCAACACTCAGTTGTGTACGTGGTGCTGGGGTTTGAACCCGGGTCCTCATGCTTGCCAAGCAAGTGCTGAAACCGCTGAGCCACCGCTCCAGCCCCGCCTTTTTATTTTCTAATACAAAAAATGTTAGATGAATTTTCTTTTTTAAGAGAGAAGAACAGTGTGTGTGAGAGAGAGAATCAATTTTTATTTAGTTTTTCATGTGGCTTTCATTGCTCTGACACTTCATTGTGTACATGGTGCTGGGGTTCAAACCTGTGTCCTTGCACATGCAAGGCAAGCGCTGTAATTGCTGAGCTGCTGCTCCAGCCCCTGAATTTTTTTTTTTAAAGAGAGGGGGAGAGAGAGAATGAATTTTATTTATTTTTTCATCTGGATTTTGTTTCTCCAACACTTAGTTGTATATGTAGTGCTGGGGTTCAAACACAGGTCCTCACACATGCCAGGCATGTGCTCCAACACTGAGCCACTACTACAGCCATGTTACATGAATTCTTTTTTTTTTAAGAGGGGACAGTGAGAGAAAGAGAGAAGCAATTTTTATTTAGTTTTTCATGTGACTTTCATTCCTCAGACACTTTGTTGTGTACATGGTGCTGGTGTTTGAACTCACATACTCGCACATGCCAGGCAAGCGCCATAACCGCTGAGCCACCACTCCAGACTCATGAACTTTTGAGTATATAGATGTTTAAGGATTTATTTTGCTTTTTAAAACATTATAGAACAACAATCTGAATTTTCAAGTTTTGAGAAGAATGACAACAGAGGCCAGGAAGCTATCTCCAAACGCCTGTCAGTTGTATCAAGAGTTCCTTTCACTGAAGAGCAGCTTTTCAGCATCTTTGATATAGTACCAGGATTGGAGTATTGTGAAGTCCAACGAGATCCTTATTCAAATTATGGTAAAATGATGTCTGTGTTATTAAATACATTTTTAAAAAAATGGCATTTCTTCAAAAACACTTTTTATGTCAGATACTATATGTGTGACAGGAGTTTTGGTTTCCTTTTTCTCTACTTTAGACTGTAAAATCCAGTGATATCTTAATAAAGAAACCTATAGGAATCTGTTTTCTACAACACCTAAACATCATTCACTTTAAAAAAATCCTTTAACTCCCACAAAGTAGAGCATTTTGTATTTTCAGTAGCACAACAAAAATACCTGGTTGCACTCTTTTGATTAATGGTAGGCAAAGTTATAAAATTCTCAGTTTCCTCTTTATCCCAAAGTCCTTCTTTCTTAATCTTTATACTTCTAAATAAAACTTTCCCTATTATTCAATATTTTTGATTCTTATCAGAAGCAAGACTTTAACATCAGCCATTTGAACTTATTAACTTGTTAATTTATTAGACCCATTACCTAGTGTTAGTTTAACCCATCTGTATGTCTTAAACTTTTGATTTGTATTCAGGCTTTTTCTCTTAATGGAGGCATTGTGATGTATAATACAAAAAAGTCTGACATTCCATCAGTGGCACTAACTTTAAGTCTTTGGCAAATTGCCTATCCTTTCTGAGCTTCTCCTTTCCTTATCTATAAAATGGGATTATTCATACCTTCTTTGCTACAGGTCAAAATTAGAAATAATATATGAAAAACACCTAATGTAAGTCCTGACACATAATGGGCACTCAGTAAATCTAAGGTTTGTTTATTTTTCAAAGAATTAAAAGCGAGGGGTAGGATAAAGAAATCATACTTGTCATCTCTTCTGGTACCATAGGTTACCTGATTTCGCCCTTTTAGAGTGACGTGAGTGTTGCAGGGAGGCAGGAGAGTGAGTGTGGGCTTATGAACTGACAGGCCTGAAGGGCACCCACCCTTCAAGGGGCACCCCCACATACTCACTATTGCCCTACCTAGCGCTGGATTTTTGCGTATCTGTTCATTTTTTTCTGAATCTGCTTCAGGCCATTTCCAGCCTTAACCCAGTCTAATGCTCTCATTCTCTGTGCTAAGACTCCTAGGCGCACATATTGTGTTTTCTGACACATTTGTTATTATATGCTATTCTATTTGTGTGTGTGTATCTGGTATGTTGAGTGAATTTGTTCCTACACCTTCTATGTTATTTCGCTGGTTGGTTGTGTCTGAAAAATACATGTCATTGGATGACCTTTTTATTAATAAAGATGTCATCATATAGTTAGAATCCTGTTTGAATTAAGTTTATGCGGTCATTTGATTTCTGTGTTTTAATATCATTAAAATATTGGATGCTTGGATTTAGAGAGGAACGTAAAACAATACCTTTTTCTCCAAAGGAGATTGTGTTTTAAATTTATCATGAAAACCTTTTGATTGTGTCACAAGCTGGGTTCTCCATTTAGGGACCCCAGCATAAAACTGTCCCTTCATTCAGCATCACCCTCTTAATTTGATTGGCTGAACTCTTTCAAAGGGATGTAAAATAGATGACTTCAAACCTGAGGCCTTCTTGGTACCTTCTTTTAGTTTTTCATATGTATCACTTTTTCTCTCTCCCACTACAGCTAGCTGAGTATTCTTTTCATATGCCACTTCTCGTTCCATTCCCTAAATTTCAAAGAATAAAATTTTAAGGTTTTAGCTACATTGATATCATATAAGCAAAACTAGTATTCCCAAATTAAATTTACTGGACAGAACATAATGCTAATATTCCATTTTCCTTCAAATGTCGTGTTCATGCTTTTGCCAAAACCTAGTTAATGCTTCACTTTCTAGTAATGTAGCTGTTGTACACACATATAACAGAACTTTATTTTTTGATGTATTTATTTGATTCTACATTTACTAGTTGTGTGATAATCAGGGTTTTATATTGTTTGACCTTCAAGGTACATTGTAACATGGGCCTCAGTGACTTAATCTACTTTCTTTTTCATTTCTGTATATTCTCTACTTTAGGCCATGGAGTGGTTCAGTATTTTAATGTAGCATCAGCTATTTATGCAAAATATAAGTTACATGGATTTCAGTACCCTCCTGGAAACCGGATAGGTGTTTCTTTCATAGACGATGGGAGTAATGCAACAGAGTAAGTACCATTCCAGGACTATCTGGAGCTAAGCCCTGGGTGTACATAATTATGACTTGAAGAATAAAATAAGAAACAGTTGTCCTGTCAAGTGAGGAAGTCACACAAATCAAGTTACTGTTAAGAGACTATTTCCAGTTCTCTGTAAATTACCAGTTAATATCTCTAGTCTCCTTAGAAAAATGGCAACACAGATGGTAGCTGCTCAGCTTGCATCAATGGTGTGGAATAACCCAAGTCAACAGCAATTTCTGGTAAGTAGGTAAGAATTTAACCTTTATAATGCAGTGAACAGATTATAAAATACATTTGACCTTTTTGTATTACCTGCATAAGAAAAATTTCACAACTATTTTAGAAAGTCACTCAGGGGCCATGATTCACATGTTTTTAGCTTTTGACTAAAAATCCCTGAAGTGCAGTTTTTCTTTTTCTTGTTTTATACTTAACTCTAACAGCAATTTGGAGGAAATTCTGGATCCCAGTTGCCTCAAATCCAAACAGATGTTATACTTCCATCGTGCAAAAAAAAGGCCCCTCCTGAAACTCCTGTGAAAGAAAGACTTTTTATCGTGTTTAATCCTCATCCTTTACCTTTAGACGTGTTAGAGGATATATTCTGGTAAGATTGTAATTCTAAAAGTTATGTGTTTGTTTTGTTTTTTTTTTAGCAACATGTTTTAAACTAGTAATTTAAGCAGTCTTATAGTCTTTTATCCAATACTTACCAGGTAGAGGTGATTTCTCCTATGGTTTTAAAAACTCCTAATTTAAATCGTGTTTTTCTTCCTTGGCACTCACACATGTTGAGTCTCCACACGGAACTTCCTGTTTAAAGCATGTGGGATTGTTTTGAAAGGCTGCGTGCATAGAATGGGCAAATTGTCTCTTGATAGAGGATACATCTGCATACACTTAACCATTAGAATTCTTTTTACATATCTTTTCCTTCATAGTCTCAATTCAGTTACAATTCAACTGAACAGTGTTTACTAAGCATCTTCTGTTTCGCCAGTACTGTTTTGGAGCCTAAAGATTATACAACCACATTGAGTAAACTAATACTTGTACTAAAGAATAAGGTGTTAAAGGGTGGAAGGTTCTTATTTATTTTTGTGCTTTTAATGTAACTCTTACTTTAGCTTTTCCTTTCTGGTCACTTCTTGTTTGCCTTACAGGAATGTTAGTGAATTGAGCATATAGATAGGAAGCTTGTTAAAGATCCCCGTAAAATATCAAGCATGGTTAAAGTATTTTGACCTCTGTTTAACTTACTCATTTGGATGTTTTTTGTTTTTTGTTTTTTCTTGAATCCTCTGTGCCAAGAAGGCACTATGTTAAGTACTAGAGACATTATATAAATAAAATACTGTATTACATTGATAAGAGATGTAGTCCTTGTCCTCTTAGAACTAATCTCATGTAGGAAACAAACAAATAGGGAATTACAGTCTAGTGAGTGAGGTTGGTGTAACGATAAGGAATATGTGAAATTCCTGAGAGAGGCACCTACTGTGGAAACTCTGAGAAGGCTTCTTGAAAGAAGCACTGTGTATAAGGAGACCTGTAGGTTAAAAATAATTTTGCCTCTGGAGGAAGCTGAGGGTGCACATGATTTTTCCTGTCAGAGAGAGTGTGATTAGTATGGATTTTGAGAGATTAGGAGGGAACACGAAGCCAAGGACCATGCTGAAAGATATTTAAGAAGTTTGGCTTCACCTTGGAGGCAGTGAGGAGCTATTGAGATTTTTAGAGAGTAAATGATCATATTTTGTTTTAAAAAGAAACAGAAAACATGATGGAGAATGGGTTGAAGAGGGACCATCCACTGAACAAGGAGATTAGAAAAGAAGATACTAGAATGGTCTAAGGAAAAGATAAGGATGATCTGAATGAGGAAAGAGACCTAAATGAAAATGCAGAGAAATGAGTGAGGAGCTGCTGGTGGGACTGCAAACTGGTTCAGCCACTCACTATGGAAAGCAGTATGGAGAATCCTCAAAAAATTAAGGATGGAACCACCTTATGACCCAGCTATCCCACTCCTGGGGATTTTCCTAAAAGAGTTAGAATCAGCGTATTATAGTGATGTGGCTTCCTCAATGTTTATAGCAGCTCGATTTACTATAGCTGGATTATGGAACCAACCCAGATGCCCCTCATTCACTGGATACAAAA
Source organism: Aplodontia rufa (assembly GCA_004027875.1). NCBI lineage: Eukaryota > Metazoa > Chordata > Mammalia > Rodentia > Aplodontiidae > Aplodontia > Aplodontia rufa. The sequence goes on from PVKS010008087.1 coordinate 38,525, forward strand.
ACTATGGTACATATATACAATGGAATACTACTCGGCCATTAGAGAAGACGATATTATGTCTTTTGAAATCAAATGGATAGAGATGGAAGGAATTGTGCTAAGTGAAGTATCCCAATCTCAGAGACTCAAGGGCTGAATGGTTTCTCTCATCTGTGGAAGCTAGAATAAATAGGGGAAGCAGTAGTTTGACGGCTAACCTAACAATAACTTCAAATTGTGTGATTCTCAGCGTAATAGGGGGATGGCTCCCTAGGATACTTGGAGGTGTAGGGAGTGGGAAAGGTGGGGGAGGGTATTTGAAGAACTCCTAGGGTACTGGAGAGTGGGAATATAGGGGAACCATCTCAGAAGCAGATGTTATTCCTCCACGAGATACCCATTTAATGCAAGAGTTCTGGGGGAAACTGCAACAGGTGAAACCCAAGGTGGTCATCCGTGTTTTGGCATTACCCCTAGATAAATATGTATATATACATTGGTCATTGATGGTTTGATAATGTTTCCCTCTCATTTGTATCTCTATATACTCTTAATAATAAAAAAAAAGAAATGAGTGAGGAGATACTTAAGTATTGAAATTGACATGAATTGGATATTTCACATGTGAAGTACTATGACAAGAGAGTCAAAAATGGATCCCAGGTTTTAGAAATGAGCAGCAGTCTTTATCTGTTTCAGTTGATTTTTTTACTTTGTTTCAGTCGTTTTGGTAACCTGATCGAAGTTTACCTTGTATCAGGAAAAAATGTGGGGTATGCCAAGTATGCGGATAGAATAAGCGCTAATGATGCCATTGCTACTTTACATGGGAAGATTCTGAATGGGGTCAGACTTAAAGTTATGCTCGCAGATTCCCCAAGAGAAGAATCTAACAAACGGCAGAGAACTTACTGATCCTTGAGGTAAGCACTTCTTAATTTGAATTTTAAAATACATTAGCTAAGTAGTATAGCAAGAAGAATGTATATAAGAACTTCAATTATGGACTTTTCTTTTTAGTGATTTAGAAGCTAACTTAAAAATTCTGACTTTTAAAGCTCTGCTGGTAAAGCCAGGGGTTTTTTTACAATATATTTTTTAACTTAAAATATTTAAACTTTAAAAAAATGCTTTTAATTTTTACTGGAACAATATTTTTGCTGTCCTGTAAAATAAAATAAAATTTCAGTTTAGAAATGTAAACAATTATTTTTTATTTGTGTCTTAGATTCTAAGGCTTGAGATTTTTACTGTGTACTTAGATAAACTTTTAAATTGAATACTTGTAAGATGTTTAATTTGAAGAATTGGTGTCCTGAGTTATAAATTGAGTTTTTATAAAGAATGTTTTGATTTCTCACTAATGAAATACCCAAAAAACAGTATCAAATAATATACCTTTTTGGAATAATTTGAAACCTAAATATTAGTGCTTTCTGGACTTAGGAGTTTGTGCATTAAAAGTACACATTTAGAAAATATTCTTGTGTGCATATATGTATTTTTTAAACCCTGACCATCTGCCAAAACTTCTTATTTGTTATAAATACTAACAAATCCACATGCATTCCTTTTCCTACTTTTTAGCTTTCAAAAATCAGACTTCAGTTTCCTTTTCTGTGGCAGGTTTTATCTCCTTGGTTTGGGAAGACAATCTGTAACTTAGACTTTTTCATTCTATAAATGAATTAAAACTAGGTTTCATTACTCTTACACACTGCAGCCTCTTGGCTAAGTCTCCTGGAGGTTTAATGAATGCTTTTTGTAGCTACTGGCTTGAAACCATTTGTTTTTTCATATAAGGGTTTTTTTTTCTTACCAGTTATGTGAGCTAACAAGTATTAATACAAATCATCACAGGAACTATTGCCAGTGTCCTTCTTCTCATAGAGCAAGTCCACTGATTAGTTCCTCCCTCACAAAAGGCATTGGGCAATAGAAGGAAAGTCCCCTCTATGCCCATTAAGAATAATTCTACTTTTGGGGCTGGAGTGGTGGCTTGGCCGTTACTGCGCTTGTCCAGCATGCACTAGTACACGGGTTCAAACCCTAGCACCCACGTACATAACTGTCAGAACAACAAAAGCCGTGTGAAAAAACTAAATAAAAATTGATCCTCTCTGTCTCTCTCTCTCTCTCACTGTCCTTTAAAAAAAAAAAAAAAAGAATTCTACTTTTTACATGTTTTTAAATGTTTTATTTAATGACAAACTCTCATTATATCATAAAGTGTAGCAATTTAAATTGGCAGTGAAAGCAAATTAGCATTTTTTTCCAGTTTATAAATAAAATATGAATTCTGTTTAGGCAAGCTGTCCTCTAAAATGGATCGAAAAAGTTGTGTTTATTCTTTGTGAATATTTCAATATGTAGTTAACAATTCTTGCTTTTGTTCTAAAAATGTCCTTAAAAAGGTTGATAACACCAGCTTCCTACTATGGAAAAATATATAAGTTAATCTTATATTTGAGCATTTCCTAGTGATTATTTACAATTTAAAGAGAATATTGGACTTAAAATCAGAACATCTGATTTCAAACAAAATTTCTTGTTTAAAAAAATTATGGACTGGGGATGTATCTCAGTGGTAGAGTGCTTGCCTAGCATGTATAATGCCTTGGGTTCAATCCCATGCACCACAAAAAAAAAAAAAAAAAGAAAGAAAGAAAGAACAACTACTACCATATGTAGCTTCAGTGAACCTGTGAGATGTTATCTCATGTGAAATAATGACATCCAAATGATCAGAAACTAAACACTTAATTGTATAAAACTATCTCATGGCCAGCTGGTACTGTGAAAATGAAGTTAATACCATGTCTTTCCCCTTAAAAGTAAAGTATATTCATCTAGTTTTCTACACTGAAGGACTTGCGCATTCTTTATAGCATGGCTAGTCACAAAACTATAAATCTATCATTTCCTTTATTGAATTATTATGCAAATTCAAGGCAAAGATAAAGTAAGGTCAGATTAGTTGGAAATTTTTTTTGCTAGGATAAAATAAGCTATAATTGAGTGTCTTCTAATTGTAACATGGATTTTTTATTTATTTTTGCTCTGCATCTTCTATTGACCAAGGATTCTGTAAGGAAATTCTCTTTTTTTGGTGTTTTAAATAAATATATTGTCCAGGCATGGACACACTACCATATTTCAGCTACTTGGGAAGCTGAGGCAGGGTGATTGCTTGAGCCCAAAAGTTTGAGGCCAGCTGAGACAACATACTGAGTCCCTGTCTCAAAAAAAATAAAAATAAACAATTAAATGAATAATCTTATTTTGAAGTTCAATAAGTATGATAGACTTTCCCAAATTTTACATGATTAGAACTATTGAAGTGGTTTTTTTTGGGGGGGTTGCACTTTGTGCCTTTAATTTCAAGAGGACAGACACATCATAGTTCATTCCTCCAAGGAATAAGCCCGGGGTTAATTGAGCCTCACCTAGGAAATAGAAGAAAGTCATCTAAGAATATAATACTGAAAACAGTTGAGTTTTATTTTGAGATGTGCGTAATATATTTATCTTTCTGTTTGAGGAAAATAGAAATATTAGTATTTCAGAGCATCTGATTTTGTATTAATTTACAGCATTTTCCTTCTAGAAATTCACTACCTGCTTGCATCATCCTTCTGAGTAAGTTTGGATTTGTTTATTTGGGGGCATCTATGATTGAATGGATAGCATCAGTTATATTGAAATTTAAAAAAAACAACAAGAATCCATTCCTAACATTTTAGGAATGCTATATTCTATAGCAATTTCTTTTCAGATGATGATTTTCATCTTTGTGTTGTGTTCTTTCTACAGAACAAAGACTAAATAATGACATAATCCTCAGCTGACTGACTGAAAATGTGACTGGACGCACTCCCTGTGGACAGTTGACAGCTTTTTTTTTCACATACCTGATAGTCTGCACAGCATTGTTTTGTTTCGGAAGCAGGGATTGCTGACATGTATTTTTGAATCCATACCTTAATGCTAAAACTAATATAGTAGTTGTTTCTTAGAGCAATATGTTGTTATGTGTAGCAGAAATAAAGTTCTCTTAGAGCAATATGTTGTTATGTATAGCAGAAATAAAGTTTTCTTTGCTTAACTTTATCATGACTTATTTATGTGAGAGACAAGAATGAAAAAATTTAGTAGTGTTTAGAATTTCACTAAATAATGTATTTCATTGATTTTGAAATGCATTTTTAAAAATATTTTAACACATTGAAGGTGGAAGCATTTTGATATCAAATGTGTGCCATAGTGTAATTCGCATTCAGTTACACAAAATTCTTCTTTTTATAATGAAACATAAAATAAAGGTGCTTCTTTCAGCTAGTTGAATCTTAGATTCAGTATAATATGGTAGTTGCTCCTCAAGTTTCACATGCAGATTAACTGCTTACATTTACTATAAGGACAAGAGCAAAAAGGCAGGATTACAACTATTTTTATATTGTATATTTGCAATTATCATAAAATTTGAAAATTTTCTAAAAACTTTTTAAGATTATAAAACAACAATAATTTAAAAATTAAAGTTTTTGTTGATAGTTTAAATGAATGGGAAGGAGAGTAGGCATTCTTATTGTAAATACGGAAATATAAAGACCACTTCAAAAATATAACATATAAGCAGTTTTCAAAACAGAGTATGACAGGAAGTATAGCCGTTTTGAAATTAAAGATTAAAAATTAGGAAGCTACTCTGCTTTATATTTTGAAAATCTAAGACAAAAGTTTTATCACCTCTGCAAGTGAATGACGATGTATCAAAAAATATATCTCTCTCAATAACTTGGCACCTTTAAAAAAGTCTTATAAATGATATGCATTTTCTAAAATATCACTTAATTGCCCCCTCTTTATGCCTCCCACATTCTGAGTTAAACTAAAAATAATGAAAGATTAAATTCAGTGAACATAATATAGAGCATTTCATACTTGCACATTTCTCCAGTGAAAAATTAGAATCCTTTTTTTGAATCAGTAATTTTTCTAAGTTTAGATAAGAAAATTTCCAGTCTTATCTTCCCAGGCAAGACTTAATTGAACAAGAATTTAGCCAAAATTCATTCTGTGAGTCAGAAGGTGTATTTTAAAATGAAAGCAAAAACTGTCTTTAGAAATGAAAAACCTAAGTGAGAAGAGTTGAGGATTCATTACCAACAGACAAATTTATTCCTCCCAAACTCATTTGCTGCACACATAGTTTGCGTTTCACCAATTGGAATTAAATTATGCCTTACAGGTTATCTGGCTTTACCACTCAGCATGAATTTCCCTCAAAAATATTCCTGTCCAGATGGTTAATCTAAACTATAAAATAATATTTATAGTAAAATAAAAAAAAAGGGAGTTACCTACCTCCTCCCTGCGTCTTTTGCATTTTTGGTTAATCCTCATATTTGGGATAAACTCTCATTCCATGGAATTTTTCACCTATTAGTCTTTATAGTTCTCGCTGGGCCATTAGAGGACAAGTTGAGTCAGTCTCATGGTAGCTTTCACTTACCTTCCTGCTCTGCAAATTTTCTGTTTGGATGTAGTTTCTCCTTTCTTACATTTAAGATCAGGCAGACAGTCCCAGCCAACAGTTGTGTCAATAGGGTCCTTCATCTAGGTTTATTTCCTTAAATCATTCATGTAAATTCTAAAGAGATTTATGTAATACCTCTTTACCTACAAGATCCTTCTTGGCGTTCTCAGTTCAAATTTCTGTTAGTTTCTTTCCCAGTGGTGTATCTTGGTGCACAGTGGTTACTTTGGCTTCAGTGTGCACTTCATCTTAATCTTTCAGGCTTAGTCCTGCTTTTCTTTATTTTACAGTTGATCCCTAAAACTTTATTTTCAAAACTCAGAATGTTATGTTTTTCTTAAGGAAATTCTAGAACCTAATAGCAGTTTGTAATCTAGTGCTTTTATTTCTTCACCTAAATGTTTACTGAGATGTACTTTGGTTATAAAAGGATTACATAAATATTTAGATGCTCAGTTATTAGAACTGCCAACATAGTGGGGCTTTATTCCATATTTCTTTTAAAAGTTCTTTAAATGATGGAAACAATACAGATATAAACCTGTTACAAATTTGTGGTTAAATAATAAATGATAATTAAAATAAATCCTGATCCAAGCTTTCTTGTAAATTCATGAGCTCAGGTCTTGTATGGTAAGTTCCAGGTGCCAAAAGTAACTATCATGTTCTCTGCTTGTAGAGTATCATGTTTCAAATAATGTTTCTTACAATACCAAAAAGACATTTTCATGGTCACATACTCAGAGAATATTTGGTATTATTAATTCCACAGGTTTCATCTCACTATAGACAAAAATTCATTATAATACCAAGGAAGTTATTTCTCTTAAGATTTTAACTTTCTCTGAATTTTGTTCTATAATATTTTAAGTGCAATCCTACTCAGTGTTAATGGACCCAGAAAAATTAGAAATAAGGGATTTTACCACTAGGTGGTGTTAAACATAGTCACTCAAAACCAATGAAGTACAGCATTCCAACGTTCTTTAAGGCAGTGAGTGTGAAATGATGGGATTTGTATTGCCTGAAGCATTAGTTTTTAAACTTTGGTGTCCATAAGAATCGCTCTGAGTGTTTGCTTAAAATACAGGTGGTGTATGGATTATGCAGCTTTGAGATAGAGTTTTCAATAAGCTCCCTAAGTGATTCTGATTGGGCAGGCTTTGGCATTTACTTTGCATTGTATTGGCCTACAGAGAGTCCATATGGTTGAATTATTGTAAGATACTAAAAATTTGTTTCCAAGTCTTTCTACCTTAGACATTTTTGGAATTAAGTATCAACTTTTTCCTCAATTTAATATCAGTAAATATGAATTGCATTAAGAAGTTGAAAAACCCAAATAGTCTTACAAATAACAAATAATAGGCCAGATTTTTCATGTTAGTAAATATTTTTTTATATTGGAAGGTATGGCAATTGTTTATGTCATGAAACGTTTCTTCCTAATTTTAGTTTTTATTTACATTTACTTTAGTTGAATTATGTAAATAAGTTGTCACCCAGAATTGGGGCTCTGTAGAAGTTTGTGGGTACATGTTCTTTTCAAATGACAAAAGAACATGAAAGAAATGTAATTATCATCAATGTAAAAAAATTGAAAATGGAGTAATTAAGAGGATACAGAAATAACATCTATATCTTTGTGACTATAATAATCTTAAGGTGATTCTTCTGGTAGAATGAATGCTTTCTGATGTATCCCAAAATTTTGTTAGCTTATAGGTGCATTTTAACTTTCAATAACTTTGCTTTGAAAAATACATAAAATTAAAAATCAGGGCAAGAATAAATGAAATATTTAAATAGCCTTTTAATCTAGAGGTATAGGCACACACAGGCATTATTTCTACTAGTTACTTTTACTTATGATTTTAGTAAAGAGGGAAAACATAAAGGTTATCCTTATTAGATAAGAAGTTATATTTTGATATCTGAATTATAATAAATGGATTGCATTATTTCCTTTTCTAGAAACAGTAACTCAAGAGCACATGGATCCTGGGAACTAAAGGTATGGTACTGCCAGGTGATCAGATAGAAATATTTAGTTAAAATATGAAGTTGTGGGCTGGAGCAGTGGCTCAGTGGTTATGGCACTTGCCTGGCATGCACGAGTATGCAAGTTCAAACTCCAGCCCTACATACACAAAGTACTGAAGCAACGATGGTCACATGAAAAACTAAATAAAAATTGATTCTCTCTCTCTCTCTGTCTCTCACACACACACACTCTCTCTCTCTCTTTCTCTCTCTCACTGTCCCTCTCTCTTTAAAAACATAAATACAAAGTTGCAGTTCATTCATTACAAAGATCATACCTTGAACTGAGCAAATACATGGAACTACATATTCTGAGGATAGGAAAACACTTGTCCTCAGAAAATGCGTCTCCACTATGCTTTGAGAAATCTACCAAACCCTGTGAAAATCCATTTGAGTGGTTATCACATAAAAAATGAGTTTTGTGATTGTTTCATATGAATTGAAACCAGTATCTGGATGTCAAGGTCTATGTGAGCTAGCTAGCTAACCTGCAAACTGACCAAGGCTGGAATCACTACCACCCATAGAAATGTTCTGTCTGACGATACCGATGCAGAAGTGGTAGAAGGAAGGTGTCCGAAGACTATTTCAGGAAAATTATTTGTTTTTTATTTTATTTATTGAATGATTTTGATGCTAGGGATTGAGTCCAGGTTCTCATGCATGCTAAGCAAGCACTCTACCCCAGAACCACATCCCTAGCCCAAATTATTCATATTTGTGATACGTAACTCAGAAACTGATAAGGTAAGTACTATTTCCCACAGAAATTAGAAAATAATATTGAGTGCAGTAGAATAATTGAAGTGTTTACTCACAGATACTTCTTTGAATCCACATTCTTCCATTTGTGGGCAAATTTTGTTTTAACTAATTGAGTTGCTTATTTGTATATTAATGTCAGTTTCTAGCTTTTAGCAGAACATAGGTGATAGCGTTCATTAGCACTGAGTTTTTAGGGGTGTTTGCTCTATTATTTTTGTTTCTTTTAAATGCTGTAGAAAGAAAGTCATCCACCTTACTGTCTATGACTAGTATACTGGAAGATATGATACATAAAAATATATAATTTAATTACTTCCCTCTCTTTCTCAGCAAAACCTACCTGTTCTGTTGAGTTTGGGCCTTAGGAGATAGTTTTTGCATTAGTATTATTAGTGATCCACTGGCCAAAAAAAAAAAAGAAAAAGAAAAACTTACTTCCTTTTCCACATTAGTAACTTAAGTAATAAGTACCAGTGTTGCATTATGGAGACGGTAGAAAAGATCACAATTTGCTATTTCATAGAACTGGCCAAATTATATTGTTATATTGTACAAATGCATGAGCATGTAACAACAAAGCTTATCATTATGTACAAATTTAATGCACCAATAAAAAATATGGGAAAAAATAGAACTGACTTTAGGAAGAATCTGTAGTAGATTCTGAGCACTGGGCAGGGTGACCTGCTTTGGTAATAACAAAATGAACCAATAATAGGGAAAAAAAAACTTACTAGAAGAGAGCAAGTTATGTTTGTTCTGTAATCACAAATGTCTACTGGGTTTTAGCTACCATTAGGAACCATCATGACTTACTTTGTTCAGTAGAAATTCCTAACAAGGCTCCTCTTCTTCCACTTTTACCATAAATCTGGGAATCTGAGACCGTAAGGATCCTATATTGGAAATTGTAATGTAGTCCTTTTACCTAGCCCAGTCTTATTTTACTACAGTAACTCAATGCACTATTTCACACCTTAAAAAAAAAAAGAATTTAAGTAGATCTATTTTAAATCATCCTGGAAAATTAGCAGTGTTCCTGGAATATCCAGCTTCTACTTAATAGTTTTCAGTTATTTATAAAATGGGAATTCACATGTCTTCTGGACATTGTTGGTATTATTAGCGTTCTGTTCCCCAAGAACAAGTTTAATATATGCACCCACATTGATGTTTTGGATCTGTTTTCTGATCTAAATAAGATTAACTGTGATTAGCAGTGTAAATACAAATAGCTGTAACTCTTCTTGCCCGGTGATCCACAAAAATGCCAATGAAAACATCAAATAGGAAAACAATTCATACCAATCAGAAACTTAGATAAGAATAGTGCAAACTAGAAGAAATCTCTACTAAGTAAAGCAGTAAGGAATGGGATTTTAAAAGAACTTGTCATTAAAGCAAGATCACAGCTTTGTATTACTTTGTGAAGATTGTATTAGTAATTTGAGACAGCTACTGAGAGTTCCATTAGAAGAGTTCATTCTACGTTTCTTAACTAAGTCACCCTGAAGCTGCAGTGTCATACAGACTTTCCTTAACCAAGAGAAACATAGCTAACATTCACCTAGGCAGGGAGGTCATAACTATCCCATCTGGATCTGACCAGAAGCATAATGCTAAATGAAAAAAACAATATAAGGCTAGAGTGGTGGCTTAATGGTTGGAGCACTTATATTGCATGCATGAGGACCTGGGTTTGAACCCCAGCACCACATACACAATTAAGTGTCAGAGAAACAAAGGCCAGATGAAAAAATAACCAAAATTGATCCTCTCTTTCTATCTCACTTTCATCCTCCCTCCCTCCCTCTCTCTCTCTCTCTCTTTAAAAAGAAAAGGACAGCATAAGTGACATAGACCTCTTAGCTCCTGCGTATCATCTGATTTAGAACATACCAAGGGGGAAAACTGTTCTTTCTAGCATCTTTGTCCTGACAACTGTGATCTTATTTGGAAAGAAGGCCCTTACCCTCTTCTATCCTAGATCTAACCGACCTCCTGTGATTCCCTGGGGAATGAATGAAATGCATCTAACATTTCTGACCACCTTCTGGATGCTACATCAGCACCTGAGTGGACAGCAGAAGAGCTGGAAACAATCATCAAACTTGACAGTTCACCTGAAATTTAATCTAGACTCATTAAGAAGTGAGTAAGTATATAGGCAAAATATTTGGACCAGCACTTCACATAAGACCTAGAAGTTTGTTTCTTTCTTTTTTTCTTTTCTTCCTTTCTTTTTTTGGCACAAAAAGCATTAAAACATTTTATATTTTACTTTGACAGTTAATGTAAAATCTTTTAGAAGTCTATTAAATGTTTAACTGTATTAGTCATCAAGGAAAGGCACATTAAAATACAATAAAATACCTTTATAGTGGTACAAACAGCAAAAAATTAAAATATTGATAGTACCTTTTTTGAGGATGTGGAGCAATGAGAATAGTGAGAGTATAATTGGCTCAACCACTTTGGAAAAATGACAATGTCTGTTCATAAAGTTGAACATACATATATCCTCATCTCAGCAATTCCACTTGTAAACTTATATCCTCCAGAAATGTGTGTATATATTTACCAACAGAGATTTAAGAATATTTTTAGCATTATTCATTGTGCTCAAGTTGGAAACAAATCCAGTGTCCATCAACAACATATACAATGAATGAGATTCTCTATTGCAAGGAAATGAGCTAAGTTTTGCTACATATAACAGTATGAATGAGTCTCACAAATAACGAGCAAAAGAAGCTAGCCAACCAAAGAAACTGCTGTGTGATTCTACTCACAAACTTTTAAAACAAGCAAAATAATACCTTTGGGCAGAATGGAATGGGAAAAGTTTACAAAGGGTAAGGCTTCAATGTGCTAGTAGTCTTCTCTAGACTAGGATGGTGTTAACTGTAATTTTATGAGCTGTACTCTCTGGTTTATATATTTCTTGCATTTCTTATATTTTAATTGATAATTTTGTTTCTTAATAAAACTAAATCAGCATGATGCTAGTGGATTAGTTCTGCAGTATGAGAAAAGAGCAGTTTCTTGAAGCTTTGAGAAGAAAGAGCTTTCTTTATTCTTGTAGTTCACGTACAGCAAGGAATATTAGAAAATATCTGCTTTGTCTCCCACTGTGATGCAACAGAGCTTATAATGATAAGAAAGCAGATGAGTAAGACAGTAGGAAGAGAAAGGGAGACACTAAGTTAAAATTTGTGTCAGAAACAGTAAATAGTCATAACTGTAGAGAATTTTAATCCATAAGGAACATTGACTATTAAACTGCTTTTCAGAATCCTATAGGTTCTCGTGAGCCGACACAGGGAGGGTGGAGGGGGTGCCCTCCACTTGTGCTTCATCGGCCAGATTAGAGCTGCCATCCTTGATGGTAAGTACTTGGCTAAAAAGGCTTTCTTCAAAGGGATTGTGCTGCTTGCATAAGTTCCAGTAAACCAAAAGCACCAGAATAAAGATAAACTTAAAAAGCATCCTCGATGAATGGATCCAAAAGCTGTGGTACATATATACTTTGAAGGTAAATGGATGGCTATGGAAGAAATTATGCTGAGTGAAATCAGGATAACCCAGAAAACCAAGGGTGGAATGTCTTCACTCATCTGTGGAGGCTGGAACTAAACCCTGGCCATTAAGAGAAGTGGTCTAATATCAGGTGTTAAATCCAGATATCATGTAATGTTACACAACCTAATACTTCTTTTAGAGATGTTGTGGGAAGGGGAAGGGAGGGATAAGGGTGGGTAATTGGGGGGGGCACTCTTGGGGGTAAATCCAATTTTCAGAATCTATATACATTATATATTATTTTGTTAAAATTTGTATGATTGTTCAACAAATAAATTTCTCAATAAAAAATATCAAAAAAAAAAAAGCATCCTTGGATGACTGCAGTAAGAGAAAAGGTAAGGATAAAAAAGACTGGCTAGAGGTTTACCCTTTGAATAATAGGTATCCCCACTGAGGACAACAAAACAAATAACAATCAGTTAAGAACTAGTCCAGATAACCTCTTCTATACATCTTAACTGCCATCTGGAATGAAGCAGTGTCTTCAAGAGTTTTTGCAGTTCAGCATTTCTCTACTTATCCAAATTGTGAATGTGACAGGCATCTTGTAATATGCAGAGTACCAGTTATTTGTCTTTTCTGGAAAAAAAGTTTTTTTTAAAGATTGGGAGAGAGTGAGAGAAAATCAATTTTATTTATTTTTTCATCTGGCCTTCATTTCTCCAACACTTAGTTGTGTACGTGGTGCTGGGGTTTGAATCCAGGTCCTCACACATGCCAGACAAGTGTTCCAACACTGAGCCACTGCTACAACCCCTGAGAAAAAAAATTGCTTGAGTATAATTACCTCACTACTAATGAGTCCAAATTAACATTAGAATGAGGAGGGAAAGGCCAATTGGAGTATTGAAGCCAGTGAAAGTATTAAGATACTACAGATAACTATTGTAAAGTGAATTTTTAAAGCAAGAGGCTTATCATATGATTTATCTATTCCAAAATCTTTAAATGGAGTTTAGAACCTTAGGATAAGTTAATGAAGGCTGAGAACAAATAGTACTTTCTTATTTGCATCAAGGGTGGAGGTAAGGGGTAAAGTCTTTATCTTCTGTAAAGAAAAACTTACTGTTTTTTTGCTTTGATATTTAAGTGTAAGATTAAGAATCCTTTGAAATATAAGATGATTAATAATAAAATTAATAACAATCTCTCCTATTCAAATCCTTAAGAAATAAAAAAATAAAATTGCATATGTGACAAAAGTCAGAAGGAAAGTTTAAAAAAAAACTGTAAATTGTTTAAATCTTAAAAACAGAATGGAATGGTTTGCTTCTTCCAAGAGACCTCTGTAAATCTAATTGTGTCATGCATGCCTAACAAAAAGCATTGCTGAGTACAATTTAAGGGGAAAGGAAAAAGATAAATTATGGAACTGTAGTCACTGATAGAATTGTAATCAGTAGCAAAATCAATAGACACCTAACATTTACGTGCAGGATAACATAAGATTAAAACATAGAAATACAAAAGCCTTTAAAAAGGTTAGGAATTGTGATGGAGATCTTAGCATGTTCCATGAACTGTCATAACAAATGAAATAAAGAGAAATTACCCTCGAAAATGAAAAGTATAATAATAAAAAAGCAAACTTTTGATATGTATACAAAGAAGATATGAACCTTTTTGCAAATGGAATAGTTCACGGATCAAAGAGATAAGAATGTTGAATGATAATGGCAAGATGGGGGACTCAGAAAGATATCTTCGTTTCTGCACATCAACTGCTTTAAAGTTTGTATAGCCGGATAAAAAATAACAACAAAACCACCTCAAACCTTTTTTCTCCAGCCTTTTTGTTAAGTATCCAGGTCTTTCAAGGACATCTTTACTCTGTCCTGTCCTCAGCCTAGAGCCTACTGGCCTCCTTGGATTTCCTAGAGGAATGAAATTGGTCAAATATTTGGTGCCCACCTGCCAGACATTACTTCAGCACCTGAATGGTCTTTAAAAGAGCTGAAAGCAAAGCTTGGAGCTTGACACTTGCCCTGCAGTGCCTTTTAAAGGACAGAAGTTGTACAATCCTAGCTTTTTGACTCCCAAGGTAATAACAGTAAGAAATTATAATCACCTGGAAAATAATTTTAAAATCCTCTTCTAAACCACTTTTTGTTAAAAAAAAAAATTTTTTTTTTTAATAAAAATTGCACTAGAGGGCTGGAGCATGGCTCAGCGGTTACAGCACTTGCCTGGCATGTGCGAGTACGTGAGTTCAAACCCCAGCACCACATACACAACCAAGTGTCAGAGCAACGAAAGCCACAGGAAAAACTAAATAAAAATTGACTCTCTCTGTCTCTCTCTCTTTCTCTGTCCCTCTCTCTTTAAAAAAAAAAATGGCACTAGAACAAAATTGCAAAAGAGTAAAGGATAATGTGTCTAAAACTTCTGAAAAACACAATACCTTTCTTAGGAAAGAAAAATGAATGAATTAAAACATAACACAAGAAACAAAAGTAGGATAATAAAAATAAGATTAATGAGAAATCAATTTGAAGATAGTAAACAGGCAATCTTGGCAAATGCATTTTTTAAAAATCAGAATTAAAAGTAGGAAAATATAGATTGTTAAATACAAATGCTCTTCTTAAGTATCTATTTAATCTAAATATTTGTTGTGAAATGTTGTGTATATAAGTTTGGAAATCCACTTAAAAGTTAGAAAAATCCCAGCAGGTCAATAACCAAAGAAAAAAGTTCAGTTCATAATGAATGGATTGTGTTTTCTCAAATGAGTCCTCACCACTTTCTCATTCTTTCAGAGTTTTGAGAAGCATGTTATTAGATTAAAGTAATATAATACAGCATATTATTTTTTTTCTTACAGGCAGAAAAGGTGAATGTATACATTTCATTTTGTGTAATTAATGTTACCCTTACACCAAAACTTTAAAAAGCAATTAAAATCAAAGGTATAGGTTCTTATTTCACCTATGAATATGGATACAAACAATTAGAAAGTACAAATAATATGTTTAAAGAACAATTCACCATTGCCAAGTAGTTTTTATCCTTTGATGAAAAAGCAGTTCCCATTAAGAAAAAATTATTAATAAAATCTGTTTCATAGAACCACAGTTAAGTTCTGTTTGCTTATCCATTCTTGTCATCATGCATATGTCCTGGATTGTTTAGGTGATGCATGGTTTACTTGAATGTCACCAGCTGGAGGGATGGGATTAACCTGGTTTAGATGAGTTCGTATCCGGCCCTCACCCTCAACTACATAGCTGCTATGAAATGGGAAGGGCAGGGAGGGATGTTGGTGAGGCAACCACAGTTCTAAAACTTCTTCTACATACAGCTGTATTTATGGAGCCCTTATTGTTTCTTTGTCAGGCACTGATAATTGCTTTTCATAGATCTTAAAACCCTATGAGGTAAGTAGTATTTTATTTCATTTGCTTTATTTATGTGTTTTTGTGGTGGTAGGGATCAAACCCAGGGCCTTGCACGTGCTAGGCAATTACTTTAATGCTGAATGACAGACCTATCCTATAAATACTATTTTTCAAACAAGAAACTGGCAGAAATGAAGTGAGTTTTTTTCCCCAAGGTCACCCAGCCCTCAAATAGAAAAGTTGAACTTCAGAAGTCGTCTTAAAGTTTATATTCAGTTACTATTCTGAACATCAATGGATATAATGAAGATTACAGAAACACACACATACACACTGAATATTATGTAATAACAAATCCTTCTAACACTTTGAGATAGACCAGGAATAATGCTCTCTGTTATTTAGTGAAAACAAGCCAGGAACCAGATTATATCATAGTATAATATTATGTTATTTTTAAATAATAATGAGTATGAAAGCAAGCCATATGGATATTTGTTTTTCACAATTGTCCATTTTACCTTGATAAACGTATTTTTTAATCTTAAAAATACACTATTTCCCTTACTAGATTGCAAGATTTTTGTTAGCAAAGCCTGTTTTATTTATATAACCTCAAACCCAGCTATGCACCTTACACATAGAAGTCACAAAATGAATTTTTATCCATTTGTGTTACAACACAAAGAATTCCTATGTGTCTTTTACTATAGAGATTCTGTAAACAAGTTTGTATTCTGTATAGATGTATTGAAATTTGGATGCCATCTTTTCAAACAGATCATATTAGGCTTGTTTAAAAAAAATTCTAACTTTTAGGGCTGGAGCAGTGTGACTAAGTGGTTACAGCGCTTGCCTGGCATGCGCGAGGACACAAGTTCGAACCCCAGCACTATGTACACAACATAGTGTCAGAGCAACGAAGGTCACATGACAAACTGAATGAAAATTGATTTTCTCTGTCTCTCTCTCCCACTGTCCAGCTCTCTTTTAAAAATATTTACTTTTATTTCAATTTTATGTTTTAGTTTTGCACAATCCTATTAGTATGTAATTCACAGTCCATATACAAATCTTGATTTTAAGTAATAGATAACTTTTGTTACTCTATATCACTGTTCTGAGCACTGTAAAATATTTTCCCCTTTGAACATCTAAATAATTCTATGAAATGATACCGTGAAGCACACAAAAAGGACTTCTGCCAGGACACAAAGCAAACGACAGCTGGGATTTCCACTCAGGACTGATGGTCTCCATTAAATTCACACAGTTTAACTCAACCACTGTTCTGTTTTTGTTTTTAAAGCAAAGTGTTTAAATCTTTATCTAAAAGGAAAGCATGTAATGAGGAGATCATTCATTGTACTCTGTGACCTCTCCAAAAAAAAAAAAAAAAAAAAAAAAAAAAAAAAAGAGTAAGAAGGAAGGAAAAGGTGAGAAAAGTTTGACAGGAAGTGGAGGCAAAAAAATTAAAAAAGGATTACAGGTGGCTGTATAAGGAGGATGACTCAGTGACTTTGGGGTCAAAGTGTTGGTTCCTTTTTTACCTTGGCTGCACAAATTTGTTCAACACAAAATGTTTAGTGCCTAACTACAGAGTATTGACACAACAGAGAGAAGAGGAAGTAGAAAAGTCAATGTCCTTGCTTTATGTAGCTTAGTCTAATTATAATGTAGTTTGAGCTCAGCGGTAGAGCCCTTGCCTGGCACGCACAAGAACCTGAGTTGGAACCCCAGCACCACACACACAGCCAAGTATCAGAAAAACAAAAGCCAGGTGAAATAAAATTCATTCTCTCTTAAAAAAAAAAAGTATTTTGAAGAAATAGTGTATGTTGGGGGGTCAGCTGCTACTTTGAGTAAGGCAAGCTTAAGCTGGCTTTTGTCAATTTATTTTTATTTGTTTATTTATTTTTGGTAACAGCAACTGAACCCAGGGGCACTTAACTGCTGAGCCAAATCCCCAGCCCTTTATATATTTTTATTTTGAGATCGGGTGTGACTAAGTTGCTCAGGGCCTCACTTAGTTACTGTGGCAGGCTCTGAACTTGTGATCCTCCTGCATCCGCCTCTGGAGTCACTGGGATTACAGGTATATGCCCCTTTGCCCAGTTTTACCTGTTAATTTTTTTTTAAAGAGAGAGGGACAGTGAGAGAGAGAAAGAATCAACTTTATTTAGTTTTTCATGTGGCTTTCGTTGCTCAGACACTTTGTTGTATATGTAATGCTGGAGTTTGAACCCACATACATGCCAGGCAAGCGCCATAACCGCTGAGCCACCTCTCCAGCCCCTGTCAATTGTAAAGGATTCACCAAAACAAAATAATTCTTTCACCATCATCCTTAATTGTTTCACACCTAATTTTCTTTTTATATATTTGTAGGGGTTTTGTACAAAAAAGTTATGTAGTGCACACATTCATGTAACCCACTGTTTCATGGGTCTCTGTGTGTCTGCTTATCTTCCAAGCAGAGGCACTGTCTGTTTTAAGGATGATTATATAGCAAATTGCTGAAAGATAATGTCTTCCTCTGGAATGTAAGGCAAGTTTGCTTACTGTCCAGAATGACAAAGATAATTTCTCATTCCAGGGCAAAGGGTAAATAGAATTACTGCCCCTTATAAATGATTTAGATTTCCTAAGTTTAGCATTATGCAGTTCTGATACAAACTTGCTCTGTACACAGCATCCACCTGAGCTCCTCATGAAGACTGGGTACAAGAGGAACCAATGCAAACGTGAGACCATGCTGCTTGTTGTATTGTGGATAATAAAGTCCTTTGTCTCTGATACAAGAGTTATGTGTGTTCTACCAGCATCCATGAGATATTAGCAGACTAACTTCTTATATGTCAAGAAGGGTAAAATCTCAGACCTCTTCACAGTTCTTGAAAACTACACCCCTTGAAGATACAGATCCTTTGCAATGAAGCAGCAAGTTCCCTCATGTCTTTTTGCCTTGGCTAGAACATCACATACATTTGGAACTACACATTATTGTATACTCTTCTGTGTTTATCTGCTTTCAATCAGCTTAAGATCTACGATATTCATCCACGCTGTTGTATCAGTGGTTCAGTCCTTTTCATGGGTGAGGAGTACTCCATTTTCAGAGTGACCCTCGGTTTATTTCCTTTCCTCTGGTGATATTTGGGTTCTCAGTTTGGGGATAAAACTTCTGTTAACATCCACATATTTAGTAATGCTTTATCATATATGTATGACATTGGATTCTATTACCTGCTCCAAGATAAGGAGTAGGTAAGTATATTTTACCTTTTGTGGGAGGAAATTCAAAGTTACAAGGAGAAAGGGTGAATATAAGGAAATGTGAAAAATTGAGGCCAAGAATCAAACCATCCATCTACCCTCTCTGCTATGATTACTTATTTAGTCAGCTTGCTTTTTGCTGCTGTGAGTAAAGGACTTGACAAGAACACTTTTAGGAGGAAAATTTTATTTAAGGGCTCATAGTTTCAGAGGTCTCAATCAACAGGAGGCTGGCTGCATTCCTCAGGCCTGGAGGTGAGACTGAACCTCACGGCAGAAGGCATGGCTCCAGGAAGCAGAGCAAAGAGAACTCTATGCCAGAGCCAGATATGGAATATGTACCCCAAAGACCTGCCCCCAAGTCCCGCCTCCTCAGCCACACCCTGCCAGCCTACAGTTGCCAGTAAATCCCTATAAGGGGGTTAACTCACTGATTGGGTTAAGGCTTTCATAACCCAATCGTTTCAGCTCAGCCTTCCCAAATTGTCACACATGAGCTTTTGGGGGACACTTCACATTTAAACCATAACATTTACATTTGTCCAAAAGCAAAGTAGACCCACACTAATCCCATAAGCCTCATTCAGTCATGGCATAAGGATCAAAATCCAGGGTCATGTTGTATACATCCAATTTGATTGTGGTTACCTTCAGTCCAGAAACTTGTGAAATAGTTTACATGCATGTGTGTGAGTGTGTGTTCCTCACCCAACAAAGTAAGGGTAGATTTCAGTTAATACTCAGTCAAAGGCCAGGGGTGGGGGACGTTAGAAGGCATTAATGTTCACTCATTCTGAAATACCATGGAGAAAATGTTCCCAGCTCCTCCCTCTCTAAGGAATTTCCCTGGATTAAGCCCTGGTTCTGTACCCCAGGAGTAGGTTATCCGTCCACTGTTCTCCACTGCTCCTAGTTTCACCTTCCAGAAGTTCCTAACATTTCTTTCTTTTTTAATTTTTTTTAAAGAGAGAAGGACAGTGAGAGACAGAATCACTTTTTATTTAGTTTTTCACATGGCTTTCATTGCTCTGACACTTAGTTGTGTGCGTGGGTGCTGGGGTTTGAACTCGTACTTGTGCATGCCGGGCAAACACCGTAACCGCTGAGCCACCGCTCCAGCCCAGTTCCTAACATTTCTGACATCCTCCTTGGTCCCTTACAAAGAGGGCATCAGAGAATATGTCCTTGTGGGTGCTAAGGAACTTTCTCAGTTACTTCCTGAGTATAAAAGTTGATCCAGTATATCTTAAACAGTCTCAGACCCTTTTACTCCCAGCTGGTGGTGTGTTTGCCAATACATTTCTCAAAAACAGCTTTTCTATGCATCAATTTTCAGTAACCTCTATTTGACAAAACTATATACATAATTTTTTTGAGATTTTCCTCTCTGTACTTTGTTATGAGGAACTACCATTGAAGCTTCTGAGGGACCATACCCATAACCTTTTGGGAAATTTTGTCCAGCTGGGAGGATCGACCAAAAATTACCTTCATTCTTTCAGATGTCTTAATTAAGGATATTATAGCCAAGCCCTTAATTTCTTTTTTTTTTTTCTCCCAGGCTGAATTTGAGACTTGGAGATGATGAAGAGTTTTATTTCCATCTAAACAAGTTCTGGTCTCTCTAAATACCTCAAAATTGGTGGGATTTTTTTTTCTGAATTTCTTATGGTATCTTATCGAATAAAAGTGAAAACAACTAGCTCATACCTTCAATATGCACTGAGAAACTATCTTCCATGTTACCACAGGCAGTGATTTTACAAACACAAGTTGTTATTTTTCAGTTTCTATAATAGTTTCCTCACAATCCACCACCTGCTGCCTGAGCTAATACCATATAATTTAGGTTCTAGTTACAGCAGTGTCCCAGTATTAGGTGCTAATTTCTATATCAATTTGCTGTTGATGCATAACAATCACAAAATCTCAGTGGCCTATCAGCTTTTCATTTTGTTAATAAGCTTTTAATTCTCACTTGGGTCTGCAGGTCAGCTATAGCAGCTGCAGGCCACAATCACTGAAGCTGCTCTGCTGTACGTCACAGGCCTATAGTCAGGGCAGTTCTGCTCACATGCGCAGTGAGAAGGGGATAGTCGTATGGACTTGTAAGTGATGAGAAGGACCCAGCTGAGCTGGAGAGTGCCAGTGGAAGGATCCTGAGGTGAGAGTTCAAGGGATTAGGAGGAAGTTATGTGCCTGGAGCAGTGAGAAAGAGTATGGAGAAGAAAGACCAGGAAGTTGCTGGATTAAATCACCCAGGGCGTCAGTGGCCACAGTGAGGGTATAGGGTGCATCCAGATGCTAGGTCTACAATCAGTTGCAGTTGCCACTGGGAAAACTTTTTCACTGTGGCAATAGAAGTACTAGGTGTCAAATCCTGTTAGATAAGCATATTTTTGAGTTCCTGATTTCATCACATATGAGCATCCCATTTACCAAAGCACATCCAATAGCCAGGGCCGCACTCGAAGGGTAAAAAAATAAATTGGGTACAAGGAGCGAAGAAGAATGCGAGTCACTGATTTATCACATCCTCCAGGGTGACGTGTGGGATGTTGGCTGCCAGATTGTTGTGTCCTCTTGCCTCCTGAAGCTAGAGGCTTCCCATAAAGCCTTGGGGCCAACCAATAGTCAACAGCAGCTATTGGAAGCTTCCTTGTGATGGGGTGGGGGTAAGCAAGGGCCAGCACAGCTCCTACTTTTAGGGAGTGTACTTGTCTCTGTTTTCCATCCCATCTGGGACACTTTGATTTTCTGCACCCCAAGTTGCCTCTCTCTGCTGTTCCAGAGTCCAGCAGATCCATCTTCTTCATGCATTTTCTTTAGCTGTCTCACAAAGAAGTTTATCTTATTGAACACAGCTGCGTCCTTTCTCAAACACTGCATAATATTTTTTTAAAAAGAAAGGACACAGAGAGAGACAGAATTTTTATTGAGTTTTTCACATGGCTTTTGTTGCTCTGACACATAATTGTGTACGTGGGTGCTGGGGTTTGAGCCCGTGTACCTGCGCATGCCAGGCAAGCACCATAAGCGCTGAGCCACCGCTCCAGCCCCTGCATAATATTTTTTAATACATTATGTATCATGGCCATTGGATTGGATCAGGGGAATACCTAGAACCATGAACAACTTTCAACAGCATTGCAACTGAAGGTTCTAGAATCTTACATGAAAAGATATCTTTTATTTCCTGTGATGGTTTTTTAAAAATGTTTTATCTTCTGGTTCAAGAATATATGCATATCATATTATTACTTTATATGCATTTATGATTGTACGATAACTCAACTCCTTAATAAAATTTTTTTAAAAAAACAAAAAAATGATTTATCATCTCTTGGCACTTAAGTATGCCTAAATTTAGTACATTTTTAAAAGTTTCTTAAAGGATAGACACAAATTCTTATTGAATGCATGGTAAAAAAAATAAAGTAGATTATATAAAAGGAAAATAGTCAGAAAATTGGATCATTGTGCTACTAAAATGTGTATGTTAAATATTAGTGATTTAATCACAACCTAAGTATATGCCTTACCCAAATTTTATCTTCTGTCATTGACTTTTTATCATAGAAAGTTTCAAATATGTAAAAAGTATACCAAATAGTATTATGACTTCTATGTGCCTGTCATAGAGCTTTCTTAATTATTAATCACAGTGAATCTTGTTTCATGTATTCCAATGATTGGGAAACTATAACCCCTAGACCAGATTCATCATGTTGCCTATTTTTGTAAATAAAGCTTTATTGGAAAACAACCATGTCTGCTTTCTATCTCCAGTGGTAGAGTTGAGCAGCTTCAACAGCAATTATAAGTTGTATGACCAGCAAAGTCATTCAACCCTTTACAGGGAAATCTTGCTGACCTCTAAACTATAATCTCACTCATCTCAGGAAAAAAATCTCACATTGCATTAAAATTTTTTCAGTATGTTTTAAAATATAATTAAAAGGCAGTATCACTCTTGTCTAAAAAACAGAAGTAGGGGCTAGAGCGGTGGCTCAGCGGTTACTACGGTTACTACGTTTGCCTGGCATGCGTGAGTATGCAAGTTTGAACCCCAGCACCATGTACACAACAAAGTTTCAGAGCAACGAAAGCCACATGAAAAACTAAATAAAAACATTGATTCTCTCTTTAAAAAAAAGAAAAGTAATTCGTTGATTTTCTTTTCTACAAAATTCCAACTGAATAAGTGGAAATTATTTAATATTTCTTTTTCTACTTAACTCATTATTCAGGTCCACCATAGTCTGCAACCTTCTTTTTTTTTTTAACCTTTCATGGAGCTGCAGACTATTCTTATTTTCATTAATGGTCTGTTTTCAGTAATTTTAATAGTAATTACTTTATCTGTAGAGAACTCCCAAAATAAAATATGAATTTAACAAAGTATGTAAGAAAGTTAATAAGCACAGTCATTAGATTTCAGCACAATTGCAATTTGAGATCTATGTATCCTATGAAAAAATGTAGCATCCAAGTCAGTCTCAACTTGGGTATTTTATTGTTTTGGTTTTGTTTTTGGTCCTGGTGATGAACCCAGGGCCTTGCACATGCTAGGCAAGCATTCTACCACTGATCTACATCCCCAAACTATTTTGTTTCATTTTAAGACAGGGTCTCACTGAGTTGCTCAGACTGGTCTTGAATTTACAATCCTCTTACTTCAGCCTCACAAGCAGCTGGGATTACAGGTGTGTACTACCACACCCAGCAAAATCTCAGATTTTAAAAAGGCTAAAAGTATTAGCTCTTACTACATTGGTTTTCCTTATCTTTAGAATAGCAAGACATTTGCTCTTGGGGGTCTTAATTATATAATTGTTAGCATTTTTAAATTCAACCTTTTGTCTTAGTGCTGGGGACTGAACTCAGGGATTCATGTATGCTAGGCATGCACTCTAGCACTGACCCATACCATCAACCCCTAAATAATAATGCTTTATATTAAAATGACTCTGGCAATTTTACAGGTGCTCATTTAATATTTACAGCAACGTAGAGAGGTAGAGGTAATTTTCTTATTAAATGATTCCAGGCAGACACAAACCCAGGTTGCCAGGTCAAAGTCCGCCACCTGTGCTGCTGAACTGAGAATCACAAATCTTAGTACAGAACAGTCAAAACTGGTTTTATTACCTTTTACAGGCCCTGGTTATATAAATGTATTATGCTATGTAACATTACTCTGTTACATTACTTCCTATACAGTGAAGATATTGGAATTATAAGTTTGTTTCATTGGAGCTTAGGATTTCAAATACAAAATGTTGTATCTTTCAAAACCAAAACAAGAAGCAATACATTTCATTAACTCCTCTTTAGCATTTCCTTTTTATAAGAAAGAGACAGTTAATTTTATTTTTCATCTGATGTTTGTTTTTTCGTTTTTTCAGTTATGTATGTGGTACTGGGGATCAATCCTGTAACCTTGCACATGTCAGGCAAGTGCTCTACTGCTGAGCCACATCTCCAGCATTTCTTTTTCATTCTGTGATGGTCAAATATGTGATGGAGAGGTGGCCTTAAACAGAGCTTAGAGGAATGGCTGTTTTTGGGGTTGGAACAGAAGTACAAGATAAACTTGAAACATCTCATGATGCTAGAAACTAAAGAAGAGTCCCTCAAAATGGAGGAGGGGAGTCATGTCAAAAGAACACAGAAGTCAGCTTGAAGGGAACAACACGAGAGAATCTAGAACAATTTGAGCATCTAAATAATTGAATAAAATATGAATCCATGAGTCCATAGTGATATACATAAATAAATGAGTAGGATGAAAGTTTAATGATGCAGGGTCTTTAAGCACCACCCTGCAAAATACTTATGAATCAGAAAGATGACTAGGGCACCCCTGAAATCCCAGTGACTTGGAAGGCTGAGGCAGGAGGCTCTCAAAGTTGAAGCCAGCTGCTGGAATTTATTTAGCAAGACCCTTAGCAACTTCACAAGGCCCTGTCTCCAAACAAAAAAAATGAAAAGGACTGGGAATATAGCTCAGTGGTAAAGAGTCCCTGCATTCAATCCCCAGTACCAAAAAAGGAAGAAAAAAAAGGAGGCAAGGAACTAGAGTTGCTTCACGATACAGGAACATGAAAGACACCATTGCAAACAAATAAACAAAGTGAACATCCCAGGAAAGAAATGGAAAATGTGGACCCCAGATAGGCCACAATGAGAACACAGCATCTCTTTTGTGAGATCCCTGCCAAACAAGCATAACCTTATTATAAGGGAGCATCAGACAATGCTAAGTTGAGGACATTCTAAAAATTGCAAACATATAATTTTTTAAAGTGCCAAGGTAATGAATGAAAGTCAAGGAAAGACTGAGAAATGTTCCAGATTGAAGACAGCTAAAGCAATACTTCATTTTGGACAGAATCCTTTTACTATAAATTACTTTGGAACAATCAGCAAAACATGAATAAGATCTAAGGATTAGTTGGCAATAACCTGTTAACTTCCTCATCTTGACTGGTTGTATTATGGCCAGATAGGATAATGTCTTTGAAAGTAGGAAATACACACTTAAGCATTAGGGAGTAATGGAACATCAGCTCAGCAACTTATTCTCAAATTTTTCAAAATTAAAAAAAAAAAAGCTCTTCCAGGTGGTGGTGGTGCACACACGTACACGTATAATACCAACTATTTTAGTCAGCTTTTTTTTTTTTGGTGCAGTGACAAAAAGACCTGTCAAGAATAATTTTTGAAGGAAAAGTTTGTTGGGGCTCACAGTTTCAGAGATCTTAGTCCACAGAAGGTCAACTCCATTCCCTGGGGCTTGAGAAAAGGCAGAACATCATGGCTCCAGGGAGCAGAGAGACATTCCAGGCCAAATACAAAATATATATCCAAAAAGACATGCCCCAAGGACCCACCTCTTCAACCCACACCCTACCAGCACGCAGTTACATTGGGTTAAGACTCATAACCCAATCATTTCACCTCAGCCTTCCTGAATTGTCACACATGAGCTTTTAGTGAATACCTCACATTCAAACCATAACACCAGAGCTTGAGGGGCTGAGGCAAGAGGATTGGAAATCTAAGAACAGCCTCAGCAACTTAGCAAGGCTCTAAACAATTTAGTGAGACCGTGTCTGAAAATAAACAGGCCTGGGGATGTAGCCCAGTGGTGAAGCATCCCTGGGATTCGATCCTCGGTACAACAAAAAGTTCTTCATATTCTTCTTGCAAGTTTTCTGTATGTTTGACATTGCTTCAAAATAACTTTTTTTTCAAAAATGCAAACCAAGAACACATTAAGTTACAGCAGATTCTCACAGATATTTCTCTCAAATGCTGGTTATCAGGTATGCCTTGATTACACAGACTTGTTGCCACTCCTTCTATATGCCAAAAACTAGCATCAAAGGCAAAAGACAAACAATTGAGTGACTATACACATCAAGCACCGTAGGAGTTAGTTACCAATTTTCTCTCTGTGGTAGGGGCCCTTATTCAACACCCAAATATCCCTTTAGGATCCCCACTTCTAGGAGTGCTATGGACCAGACAGACCTCAGCTGTCCATCCCTTTCAGCAATTGCCTTAGTTGAAGAGAGTGTCTTTGCATAAGGTCACAGTTCCTTGGTGGGGCAATCTGCCTTCAATCACTAGTCAATGAGGGAGTATAAAGATCCAGGCCTTTTGCCCCAGTTCAAGGCATCTTTGAAGGATGATCTCATCTTCAGAAGGTTCCAGAGGGCTGAGGCTTTCATTGAAACTCCATCACAGCCTCACTTCTCCTTCAGCCAGTCCTCCCACTTCCCTTACACAGGTGCTGAGCCCAGGGTGCTTTTAATGAATCTCCTGCCTGCCAACTCTGATTCAGTCATTGTCTACAGGAAGCCAACCTGAGCTGGCTCCCTCACTGATTTCTCTCTAAAATCAAGAAGGGTCATTATTTTTCAACTTTTTGATAATTAAGGCTATGAAATTCATCATATTATAACTTTGTGACCTTCCATTTGTCTGCTTTATAATGTTTGTTGACCAAATAGCAAGAAATGAAAGATACAGAGACTAAGAAAATGGAAAGGGAGAGGGTTGCTGGAGCAGTTATGGCGCTTGCCTGGCATGCACGAGGACATGAGTTCAAACCGCAGCACTACGTACACAACGAAGTAATCTCAGAACAACAAAAGGTACATGAAAAACTAAATAAAATTATTTATCTCTTTCTTTCATTGTTTCTCCCTATTAAAAAAAAAAAAGAAAGAAAGAAAGAAAAGAAAATGGAAACAGGAAGTGGAAGCCAGAGTCAGCTTGGGGAAGGCAACATGGAAACACAAGATGGGTTTGTCTTTGCCTCCATCTGCTCTTTTGTTGCTATTTTTTCCTCTTTAAATTTCTGCCTCTTACTGATCCCTATGTCCTGTTATAGTCTGGATGTTTGTGTCCCTTATAAAATGTATATGTTGAAATAAGCTCCCTATGTCCTATGTATTTATAAGATACAGATCTTCCTTTCTCAAAACAGTGATGCACTCTCACCTAGGAGTTAGAATTTATCTTAGCCAATCCCAGCTGCTAACAATACAACAGACTGGGTGGCTTGAGCAACAGATATTTCTCACAGTCCTGGAGGCTGGGAAGTTCAAGATCTAGTTTCCACTTCCTGGTTTGCAGATTGTCATCTTCTGTTTGTCTCCTCACGTGGCAAAAAGCAGAAAGCAAGCAAGCTCTGGAATCTCTTCTTACAAAGGCACTCAATTCCATTCAGGACTCCACTGTCATGACTTCATTTCCTCCCAAAGGCCCCACCTCCTAATACTGTCACATTGGGGCTTAAAATATGCATTTTATATGCTCAACATATGCATTTTATAAGGGCCAAAACATCCTAGGACTGAATGTGTATGTCATTCACCTGAAAGAGTTTGTAGTAAGAAGAAATTGTGGTTTTCTGAGACTTTCTGCTCAGAACACTCCCAAAGAATGGTGGAAGGAAGATCAAGGATCATTGGCATTAGTGGGGTGAATGTTTCATGTAACCTATTGTGTCCCTCTCTTAGGCCATCATCTTCTCTCTTCACACATCAGTTCAAATTGTCTTATAATAAGTCCTTGGGGAAAGATTGCAGGAAAAGCTAATCTTTGGAAACATTCCTACATGAAAACTTTCTATAAATCCTTTACTCCAGACATTAGAATATTAAATCATTTTTGAAGGAAGAGAATGAGGTTTGATTCTTAGTGGCATGAATTTGCTCCATTTTCTTAACATCTATTTATAGCAGACAAGGGCCACACAAATCAATGTTTTGGTTAAGAAAACTATAATCTATCTTTAGGGATGTGAGATTTCAAATTCTGCCTAATTACTCCTGCATATCACTAACTTTTTAAAAAACTTTTTCAAGATATAAATGTGATATACAATGTGATATGTTGCTTCTGTTTCAAGTTATATAGATGTAATATGCTATTGGTATTAAAAAACAAATACTTCTATTTTTTCTTCACTTGAGATGAAATATTTAAAAGTTACAGCTTAGCACTTTAAGGTCTTATCTAAACAGAAACATTAAGCTTGCTGTTTTGGTTTTTCCTAGTTCTCTCTTTTCTATTTTTGAAGTTGACCCTTGTGTCTGTTGTTTTTCTCTTTTCACAAGTACCCTTGTTTTTTGACAAGTTGTCAAAATAGCCCCACTGTGGTTAGTACTATAGCATTGAGACATGGGGGGAAAGTGTGGTTTGCATTTTGGATTTATGGAGAGGAAACCAGTTCTTTTCTTTTAAGAAGACAAAGAGCGTCTCTGCTCCTAACGAACAAATATACATGTCAATTTGACATCCCGAATGCTAGTAAAGAGGATCCCAAGGAAGGTCCCAGTGCAGACGCTCCCTTCTGCTATTAAAGGCACTGCAGTCCTTCTTGTGGGCACAGGACAAAGACTAGATCTAGCCAGAACTTCCATGCCCATGCTCGTAGGCCTGGCTCAGGGAAAACAATGGTTATGAAACTATAAAAAAGGTGAGGCCACCCCCTCTTCGACTCACACCCCTTCTCCCACTCTGGGGGAAGTCTGCTCTTCTCCCTATGCTTTCCTTTCTAGTATTTTCTGCAAAATAAAATCTGACTCCTGTGCTTGCCTTGGTGTCCATCAGTTTCATTCTTTGACTCCAGGAGCACAGAACCTGACTTCTACCAAACCAGCATTAGAGTCCTGCATATTTCTGATCATCAGGACAAGTTTCGTCAAAGCATAGACCTCAGAAATCTGTGCTGTAAGCTGGGGATATAGCTCAGTGGTACAGTGTTTGCATAGCATTATGAGGCCTTGGGTTCAATCCCCAGCTTTACCAAAAAAAAAAAAAAAAAAAAGAAAGAAAGAAAAAGAAAGAGGCTCTGAAAAATTTTGTTATAGTTTAAAATACAAATTAGCCTTGAATTTTTTTCTTAATTTTGTTGTACAATCATATATGCATATATGTATATGTAGTAACAATACGACATGCCCCAGATCCTAATCCAGAATCACCTCCACACATTCACACCCTAGTCTCTTAACTCATCTATATTTCCCCCATAACAGGTATAAATGTGTGTGTGTATATATAATGTATATATTATATATATATATATATGATTGTGCATTTTTTGGAATTAAATGATTGCATAAGTATTATTTGGCTTCTCAGGGGAGTAAAGAGTAAGATACATTGCAGATTTCCACCCCTGGATCCCTCCCTGTCATCCCTTACTCTCTTCTTCCTCCCTCTTCTTCCCCACACCAAGCATATATCTGTGGTTCCCCTAGATTATGTATTGCTTCAACTTCAGTGAGTCCAGTACATGAGCTTGACCTTTCACCCAAGCCTGAGTTTTGCTCTAGCCTCCACAAATGAGGGAAAACATTTGACCCTTGAGTCTCTGGGTTTGGCTAATTTCACTCAGTGTAAATTCTTCCATTGCCATCCATTTACCTTCAAAGGCCATAATATTGTTTTTAATAGATGACTAGAACTCCACTGTATATATGTGATATATATATATATATATATATATATATATATATATATATATATATATATATATATATATATATATCACAGCTTTTGGATCCATTCATCCATTGAGAGGCATCTGGGTAGATTCCATAATTTAGCTATTGTAAATTGAGCTGCTATGAACATTAATTTTGCTGCATCAGTGTGATGTGCTGATTCTAGCTCTTCTGGGAAAAATACCCAAAGAGGGATAGCTGGGTCATATGGCATATTCATCCTTAATTTTTTGAGGAATTGCCACACCTCTATCCAGAGTGGCTGTACCAGTCCACAGTTCCACTAACAGTGTGTTGGTGTTTCTATCTCCTCACAAAACCCTCCAGCATCTATTATTGTTTATGTTCTTCATCTTTGCCAATCTGACTGGAGTGAGGTAAAATCTTTTTTTTTATTAGAAGAATATAGAAATATAGTTGAGGGGGAAACATTATCAAAACATTAGCAATCAATGGATATAAACTTTGTTATCGAGGGGAAAAGCCAGATCTTGGATAACCACCTTGGATTTTACCTATTGCAGTTTCCCCCAGAAGAACTCATGTGTTAAATGGGTAGTTCATGGAGGAATGACATCGGCTTCCGGGATGGTTCCCCTATCTTCCCAATCTCCAGACTCCTATGATTTCTTCATATACCCTCCCCGCTCCCCATCCCCCTCCCTACACCTCCAAGTATCCTATAGAGCCATCCCCCTAATGCTCTGAAAGTTATTCAATTTGCAATTTTGTTAGGTTAGCCGTCAGCCCTACTGCTTCCCCATATATGCTAGCATCAACAGATGAGAGAAACCATTCGGCCCTTGAGTCTCTGAGATTGGGAGGCTTCACTAAGCATAATTCTATCCATCTCCATTCATTTGATTTCAAAAGACATAATATCGTCCTCTCTAATGGCTGAGTAGTATTCCATAGTATATATGTACCAAAGCTTTTGTATCCACTCGTCAAGTGAGGGGCATCTGGGTTGGTTCCATAATCTAGCTATAGTAAAT
Organism: Aplodontia rufa; assembly: GCA_004027875.1. Classification (NCBI taxonomy): domain Eukaryota; kingdom Metazoa; phylum Chordata; class Mammalia; order Rodentia; family Aplodontiidae; genus Aplodontia; species Aplodontia rufa. The sequence goes on from PVKS010008087.1 coordinate 69,078, forward strand.
TGAGCTGCTATAAACATTGATGAAGCCACATTGCTATAATACGCTGATTCTAAGTCTTTTGGGAAAATTCCCAGGAGTGGAATAGCTGGGTCATAAGGTGGTTCCATTCTTAATTTTCTAAGGATTCTCCACACTGCTTTCCAGAGTGGCTGAACCAGTTTGCAGTCCCACCAGCAGTGTAATGTGTTCCTCTTTTCCCACAGCCCCTCCAGCATCTGTTGTTGTTTGAATTTTTCATTTTTGCCACTCTAACAGGAGTGAGGTGGTATCTCATTGAAGTTTTGATTTGCGTTTCCCTTATAACTAATGATGTAGAGCATTTTCTCATATATTTGTGGGCTTTCTGGACTTCCACTGGAGAGAAGTTCCTTTTGAGTTCTTTAGCCCATTTATTGATTGGATTATTTGCAAGTTTGGACTTTAGTTTCTTTAGTTCCCTGTAAATTCTGGATATTAGCCCTCTGTCTGAGGTGTAGCAGGCAAAAATTTTCTCCCATTCTGTAGGTTCTCTCTTGATGCTCTTGATTAGATCTTTAGCTGTGCAAAAACTTTTTAGTTTAATTGCATCCCATTCATTTAATTTTGATTTTACAGCATGCGCCATAGGAGTTTTGTTAAGGAAGAAGCTGCCGACTCCTATAAGCTGTAGTGTTGACCCAACTTCTTTTTCTAGTAAATTTAAAGTTGTAGGCTTAATATCCAGGTCTTTGATCCATTTTGATTTAATTTTTGTGCAGGGCGAAAGATAAGGATCCAGCTTCAGTTGTCTACAAATGGCTGTCCAGTTTGTCCAACACCATTCGTTGAACAGGCTATCTTTCTTCCACACAA
>PVKS010008088.1:0-69896 GCA_004027875.1 Aplodontia rufa
TGCATGTACTACTGAGCCACTGCTCCAGCCCCAAGTGCACTGACTTTTGATGTAGAAGTCAACTTTTAGAATGTCCCTTCTTATTGAAGGGACATTGAGGACTGCTTGGCTAAGTTTTCGCATTGGGCATAAAATGGACCTTCTTGATAGGCAGTGGGGTTTTTTGTTTTGTTCTGCAGGGGTGGGGGGCAATGGAGCCCTTCTGTCCACTTATGGGAATTAAACTGCTGTAGAGCAGCATGTCATGGTTGCCTGGCCCCAAGTTAAACCAGTGTGATGCTTTCTTGATGACTTTAAAAGTTACAACTCTTGAGTAGAGGAGTAATCCATCGTGGCAGCAGAGGTGGGAATTCAGTGGAAGAAGGCGGCCTACAGGAAGGGAGGACGAAGCTGATTCTGCCCTGCCCTGGTGGAGTTCATTTTGAGCTGATCGTGAGTCAGCTGAGCTTCCTCTGTGGCTCCCCTGTTGCTGGGTTACTTTGAGTCAACACATTTTATCTTGCTTTGGCTGGTACTGCTTCAAGTGCCATTTCTGTTACTTGCAGATGAACGAATGCTGACTAATTCATTTGGTTGTGCTTGGAATATTTATTAGTGCCTTGGTCATGAGCAATTATAAGAAAACTATTTAATTGTATAAGAAGGTGGCTGATTTAGGACATAACTTTTCGAGAACAGTGGTAGTGTTTATTCACACCTGTTGTAAGAGCAAAAGGTATGAACACTAATCAAAGGGTACCAGTGACATGCACAGGGTGGGTGCGGAAGTCTAGGTATGTGTGTGGTGATGACTTAATAAGAGTTTGCTCTAATGCACATGTCACCTAACTTTTGACTTTATACCATTTAAATAAATGTATAACTCCGATTGTGCTAGTAACTAAATGTTGTCTTAAAGAACCAGCTGTCCTTTGCTTGCTTTTGTGGCTAGCAGCACTTGGGAGATAAACAGATTTTTGTGGCAATAGCGTATACATTGAGAGAGATGTTTATGTAGAAGGAGGAATTGGTTCCTTGACAAAATGTCACATTTGCACATACATGTTCCTCACTTGAAAGGAAGATAGAATAAAGTATCACCTGTGTTCTCTTCAGTGGGCTAGTGTTTGGGGAACCAAGATTTGACGTGACAACATTCTGCCATAAATGCCCCTTCCTTTAGGAAGTGTTGGATTGGCTTTCTCGATGGCATTCCATATTGTTGGAACATGTCATAAAGAGCAACGAAATGCATCTGTCGCTTGGGTTCTGCTTGCCAGCTGGTTTGAACAACCATAATATTTGTTTATTCTTGTCAGCAAAGTTTTCCTTTCTCCATTGTGGCTGTTACATAACTTAAACATCATTGGATTAACAACAATGACTATTTTATTTACTCAAAATCTGCTAAGGCCTCTGAACCTCACTCTGAGGCTCCAATGGACTTTCGTTTTCTGGCAGAGAGAAAGGCCAAGGATTTCCAAAAGAAAAGGTGTTGATTATGAAAGGAGGGTATAAAGAAAAAGGCCTGTAGGCACTTGGAAGACAGGAGAGCTTCCTGGGGCTTGGGCCGGGGAGAGGGAGTTCCTGGAGAAGGAGCCCTTGAGTGGGTCCAGAGTGGGATAAGTAATAGAGAGAGCCTGAGGTCACCGGAGAGTGGCCTGGTCCCAGCCCAAGTGAGTGAGAGTGCTGCAAGTAGACCAATGGGCTATTTGGGAAGGGTTTTAAAGACTGGTGTGGTGGCAGAGATAGAAGCCTGGTTCTAATGGCTCTGAGCATTATGGCATTGGGCCTTTATTGATCATCACTTCCCCCCAAACTTCCTCCCATAACTCTAATTTGCAAACCCATGTATTTTGTGTTTTAATTTTAGGCACCAAGGGCATCCTAGAAATAATTCTCCTGTGATATTTTTCTAACTACCTTGCTAATGGTGTTCATGTTTCTAAAGCTCAAGGATTACTGAAGCATCTTTTAAGTGTTTTGAATTCTAGCTGCAGCTGCTTGTGTTTACAAAGCCTTCCTTCTTCCTGACTAGAGAACCTACTCTGAATTTCAAGCTTGACTGGATCCTGAACAATAGCACAAACTATGCAGATAACTTCTTTTCCCTTATGTGCTGCCTTCTCTGTTCCAGCTTGTACCTATAAGTATCTGTCCACCCACATGAACACAATTGCATTTTTCAGACTTTAGTGTTAGGAAGTTTATTATTTTCATAAACACAGGTTTTATGCAGACTTATATAAAAGAGCTGCTTTCCTTTGGTAATAGCCAACATATTACCAGTTCACCCACTATGATTAACTGCAATAGTTTTATAAATACAAAATCAGTACTCTTAAAAATACATATTAACTTGTGTCAACATTTGAAGAAAGTTGCCTATAAAATAAATTAATTTCCTTTTGATCTCTACTATAAAATTAAAGTTGTTAGATTGAGAAGGGAAAGGTTTATGACACTGTGAACTCTGACATTTATCGTATGCTGGTGATGAAATGTTGGGAGGCACAGAGTCAGGGGCCTGCCAACTGGAAGAGCAGTTAGCAGGTACTCAACTTCAGTTACCTTGGCATGAAGGCACAAATGTCTGAACCAGGAATGGAAAAAATGTGAACAAAGCTTTCATATTACATCTGTTGACAGTGAATTGGAAAGGGGTGGGGGAGCTCAGATGACTCCAGAATTTAACCTAAAATATCTAGTATCATTAAGAGGAATATATATATAGCAGAGTTCAGCTTCATTGTGGAGGAGAAAGGCCCTGCTTTGTAGGTGGGGTGTCTCTTGCTAAGGATCAGTGTTGGGATATAGACCTATCTTGCTTCTCCCTCTTTGGACCACAGTTTTGGAGAGAGATGAAGCAGTTCCTCCTGACACTTACTGGCAAGGATGGGGCTAGGAAGGGAGCTTCTGGCTCCTGGTGCAGTGTTCTTTTCATCCTCTGGTTTGCTGTGGAGAAAAGAATAGCATTTTAGGAAGTCTCTTGATCTTACTTTAGATCTTCTCTTTAGCTAAAGAGTATTTTGAAGAAACCCTGGCCTTTGGGAATGACTAGCTCTAAACAAATACGAGAAAGGTAAACTGAAGGCCTTTAAGGTAAACTGAAAGCCAAGAAGGTTTCATTTGTAACTTAAAAAAAAAAATGTCTTTACTGGCCCTGAAGAAACTCTGTACCAACACTAGAAATCAATTTGTTTCTTAACAGATCCTTGGGAATTAATTCTGTAATCTCCTATACTTGCCAATTCTCAGCTACTTAAAGTTTCTTATAAATTTTTTTATTCTGAAACAATAGGGTGCAGTGGAATTTATTGAAACAACAAATACCTAGAGAAGAAAGACTACCTTTTTTAAAACTTTGTTTTTGATGTGTGTAGTTGTTTAAAAGTTAACTTAATAATGGCCCAAATGAAGCTGTTCCAACCTAAGTCCCCCCCTTCTTTTTTTTATACTAATAAAACTTTTATTGTATAATAAAAATACCAAATATCAAAGCCACCCTAAACCAAAAGCTTAAGTTTCATACCACTTAAATAAGCAAATCAGACCAGCCAATACAAAAAAAAAAATTCAGGTGTAAAATTCTTTGAGTATTTTAGCATTGAAATTCTAAAAAAATCATGGGTCAGTTATACTACAATTTGGAATCTGATTCAGGATTCAGAGAGCCAAGAAAGCATTTTCTGAATGCCTACTGCCTGTCAAGCAGATACCAAATGCTTTGCATGTGTTGTTGTCTGATTCGCTTTGCAAACTGTTAGGATGGCATTTTATCCCCCCTCATTGTGCAGATTATTAACTTGGGCAAGGTCCTGCGGTGCCAGAGGTCCCATCCCAGCCTGCGTTAACCCCAGGCCCAGTGCTCTTTTTCACTCAGAATCCCTAACTCAAGAACTTTCACTCACAGAAGCGAAGGGACATCCACTGATTGTCTATCATAACAACATTAATCCTCGTTTCATAAGAGTTTTAAAAGGCCAACCTGCCACTTTCTAGAAGTTGTGCCGAAGTCGTTAAAGGCTTAAAGAAAAAAGGCTGCTAAGCCTGATATAAACCAAGAAAGGAAAGTTCCGCCTTAACGGACAGTGAACACGCTTATTGGTTAGGACTGAACGGGCTGACTCATTTCTTTTTGCAGTGGCCCAGGGCCACACCCGGCATTCCAAAACCCCTCTGCTGCCCGGCCACACCCGCTGGCTTGGCTGCCGGAGCCTAAGCGTCCCGACTCGGGGCTGCCTTCCAGGAGAGGATCTGCGCGTCTCCGGCCTGGAGACCGCTGCCGCGGTCCTCACGCGAAGCCGGCAGGCTGGGGACTGGGGCGACGTGAAGCCTCCGGGCCAGAGTCCGCACGCAGAGTTCTCCTTTGCCTTCCCTCCTGCGCCCCGGCGCGCACTCAAGCGCACGGGTCCCGCGCAAACTTGGTGCTCCAGGAACTTTCCCCGCGGACTCTGGTCTCCGGGAGGACAGCGTAAGTGTTCCTTCGGGGATGCTGTGGCTGGTGAAAATGCGCCCTGGGGAGGCAAGCGCTCGCAGACTGTGGGACCTGATTAAAAGCAGGCAAGAAACCAGCTCTGCTTGCCTTCCAGACAACGCGCAGTACCGCAATTAACGTGCAGTTTCCTCCACCCGGCGAAGTCGAGGGAGTTGTGATTTTTTACTGGATCTCGCGTTAATGCTAAACCCAGCAATAGCCTTTTACACCTGAGAAGGCTCAGTGCCCTGGCGGAAACGGTGGTCCGCACAGAGGTAGGAGGAATCAACAAGCGTGCTGTTGTGTGATGCCAACGCTGCGGTCTGAGAAGCCAGATCGGGGTGGTTTCAGTTTAGGGCTGTGAAGTTTTCCTAGTGGAGGTGTTTGAGAGAGCGGGAACGCGTTTACAGTTTGGTTTCGAAGTTTCCTGGACGAATTGGCCTTCTCAGACTCCAGCCTCTGTACAAGATGATCTTTCAGCCAACTCCCTCTGCTGTTTCAAGCTTGCTGGTCCGGGAGCCCTGTTCCAAGTGCCAGAAGGAAACACATGCGCTGCGTATTTACTCTCTAGTTGCGCTTTCTATTCAGTGTGGCCAGGTAATTGCTCTTGTGGAATCTGTAGAAATAGATGCATAGAGAAGAAAGGGTGCTTACCTTTTTAAAATAAATAAATAAATTTTGGTTTTGATATGTGTAATTATTACGTTATACCAAAATAGGAATTTGGGGACTTAAGTTCTGTTTGCCTGAATGTTAACATGTTTATTAGCCCGCTGCTTACCAAGTTGAGTGTATTGCAGCCTTTAAATGTTTGTAGAGATAAATTTGATGAGCTGCTTAAAAATCTGCTTTTCAACAAAAGAAATTAGTCAGCAAATGCATTTGTGTGGTGCAGCTAACTTTTTTATTATTATCTTTTGGTGCTGGTCGTTGTACTCAGGGCCTCACATGCATAGACCGCCCCCCCCCCCCCGACTTATTTTCTTGCAAGAGTTGGAGAGGTAGGGGCAGGAATGAGGAATCTTGTGATTACTAAGGCACAGTGCGACAGAGATCTTATAATCCAGAAACACTGTACTAGAGAGGCAGGCTGAAGATGTCTTGTTAACATAAAGTATAACATGAAAAATTTTAACTGAATTGTTATGAATATGAATTAAGTTACGAATAGTATCATTGCGTTTTTGCATTTCTGAAAGTCTGGACTAATTCAGTCAGTAGACAAGAGAAAGGGAAAAACAGAAGGAAATTCTTTGCAGCTAACTTTCTTTAGGTCTATGAAGGAAACTTCTCTAGAAAGAAGTTACTTCTAATTGCATAATTTGGAAACTTTAGTTACCCTAAGAGCTCTGACTTCCACTCTTCAACCTGATAGGTTAATTGTTAAACTCTTGTTTTGATTTTAAGCTTCAAGTGCCTCTGAAATTTTGCTTGGAATTTCACAGGAAACTGCCTATGATGTGACATTTAGAGATAAACGGCCTTACAGCTGCTGGGGCAGTTGGAAAAGCCCCCTCAGGTGGTGAGAATGAGAAAATATTTTATTAAATCTCAGGGGTCTAAAACCTTAAAGGAATAATTAAATTTGGATTTGGATTGGAGCCCCTTAATGCTTATTAACAAGGCTGGACATATAAGGACCGCCTTTCATCAGGTACTGAGATGTTTTGCAACCTTGACTTCATTTAATTTTCACAGTAGTGCCAACAGATGGAGGTAGTATTATCCCTGTTTTGTAGTTGAATAGCCTCAGAAAGATTATATAACCTGCTTCAAATTTCTCAGCTAGTTGAATTAGCTTATGCTAGAAGTTAGCATTTGTTATTTTTCCCATGTGGCTCCAATTGCTCTTAAAATAGTGTTGATTTTTCTGTATGAGATGATCCAGAGGAGATTCTTGTCCAAAGCAGATTTTTAAGTGATTTAAAAAGTTCTCATTGCTCCAGTGCCAAAAATCTCAAAGTTCAAGGAATGATGTATTTACTGTGGAAGCTTGTGGTTTTCAAATATTAGCTGAGCAAGCCCTGCTCTCAGTGCTCAATGGCCGGCTGGTACACATGCATGCGTTGAAGTTGCCGATTGTTGTTGACTTTCTTTTTTTGAAGCCTTTTCAGAACTCTGAATGTATCCTTCCTGCTCTTTGCAAAGTGTAAGTGATGCTTTCTTTCCGTGTAAAACCAGGGGCTGGATCTGGGACATCTTCTGAGGCGTACCTGCAGTGTTTTATGTGGTATGTGAAATGTTTTTAAATTCATGTTAGCACTTAGGACAGTGTTAAACCTGTTTGTTGAGAATGGTGAGGTCATGAAAGGCACTCTGCAAGCAGGAGCTAAAACTCGTTAGAAGGAGGTGGAAAGTCAGTGTATCAGTTCCAAGAGTCTGCTGGAGCACCTGTTAGCGCGTCCTAGTACAAGACAAGAGTGTGGTCTTCAGAGCAGACCATGAAGTCAGCCATCTATTTCAGGGCTGCTTGCTGCCTACCTCCCACCTCTTCACCCTCACTTACCCTCTCCTTGTACCAAGAATACCTCCCACCATCTGGCCAAGCAGCGATGCCCTGGCCATCCTCTCACATCTCCCTTAAACCTCAACTGCTTTAGGAGACTTCAGTTCTTGAGGGTGTTGAAAGAGCATGACATGGTAATAAGAAAGAAATCTTGGATAAATCCTGAAGGGCAGGATATGGCAGAAGACTCCATTTTCAAAAATGAAGCAGTGGCAAATTTTGAAATCTTAAGATTCAGAGTTTATATTGTTGTTTAGCACAATTGTAAAACACGTTTTGAACAGATGGGTAAGAATCACTTAGGAGAAAAGTCTGAGGACCAGTATCAGCTTGTGTTTGCTAAGGATCATTCATGTCCATGACCTCATCAGGCAAGTATACGAGGGCATTGCCATAGATCTGGCTCATTAGCGTCCATGAGACACGTTGCTAAAGTGTGTGTGTGCTCTTTACTCAAGATGGAAGGCGTGCATTGGGCAGTACGTAGGTTTGTGTCAGACATGCGGAAGGTGCCAGGATGTCCCTGATGACGACATTTGATACAGCTAGGGGAAGAACTCACATTGCTAGAGGTGAAGTACTTAGAACGAAGGAGTTGATATTCCCACAGGGAAGGTGTGCCTCTGGCACTTAGTGGGTAGACACCCTGGATGCTGCTGCACATCCTACATTGTTCTGGACAATCCCGTGCAACAAAGAATTATTCTTCGTGTCATTAATGTTGAGTTGGAAAAACCCTGGCTTCATAGATTGTGCATTTATGTTTGTGAACTGCGAATCCTCGTTTTTGCAAGAAGTTTCTAAGAGTAAGTTTATGAGGGAATGTATTCTCAGACCTACAAGAGTGTATAGCTGATGTTTTATTGTGTGTAATGTGATAAAATAGAATTGTTCCATTCCCTGTAGGAATCTGGTAAACCTATGCTTGACCCTCCTGCCTCCCACCTTAACCTACTGGGTGATTTTAGGCAAGTTTCTTTATCTTTGAAAACCAGATCCCTAATTCATATAGTTTAGAGGAAAATACAGGATATGTACCTAAATTATGTAGTTATGTCCTTGGATATAGCAGTGACAAGAATTGGTTTTTGCATTTATATTTGGAGGGTATAATGAAATTAAATGGTGCTTATTAAAATGTGATATTTGGAAAGAGGATGAATGAGAAATTGACTTTTTGATAGAAGATGAAAAATGAAGCTTTCTTGCCTTCAGATGTAATTTTAGAGAGGTAAATGCCTGGGAGATGTTGCTTTGGCTTTGTGAGGAAAGGAAGAATAAGCACTAAGGGAAGAAGTACTTGTAAAAGGGAAGGAGGGGATTAAGTTGTGTGGAAAATAAGTCATTTTCTACTATATATTAGACTGAAACTCACCAAGAAGGTAATTTTTGTGTTTGGGAACTGCTGCACCATAAAAACTTGAAATCCTTGTCTATAAGCAGTGTAATTGTGTGGGGTTTTTTTTTCATCCTACTCTGGACATTATGGGTTCTTAGTGTACTTTCCAATGCCCTAAGTTGTAAGCAGTACTCCCAGTCAGCATGCATGCAAAGTTCAGTTTGTTGTCTTCGTAACTTCTCCCCCCTCAGTTTTCCTGCGATCACTCTTCTAGCCACCTCCCATGTCATGAGCCCTGGGTTTAGGCATCTGGCGACCGAATGGGTTCCCTTTCTCCCCCAGGCCCCTGAAGGCAATCTGCAGCACCATGTCACTTCTCCTTAAGAGCAGTTGTCAGCGTGTTTGGCTTGCTCTGATTTGTGTGCGTGAGCGGCGTGAGTGAGAACCTTCAAAGTGTTCATAATCCACCTGCAGTCTGCCTTGGGAAGGTGGGAAGTCTTGTGGTTCTGTTCATTTTCCAGGAAGGTGGCAATAAGGCTCAGCAAGGATGTCTTCTGTGGCTTAGAAGGCACTTAATTCAGGTTGGCAAATTGATGTTAGTGATTTTTGAAGAAGAGTTTGATTTTAATTTTCTTTTTGAAGATTCCCTGCTGCATTTGAACCAAAGTTATACCCCTCACATAATTGAACCCCCAAATCAAGCAAGTGTTTGCACCCACTCCCCTCAGCAGCTTGCTCTCTCTGGGCATCTGGAAACCCTTCTTCCTGGAGCAGTGAGAAGGCAGGTGGGCTCACCCCACTGGAGTGGTGACAGCCCCGGGGGAAGCACAGCAGCTGCAATGGGAGTAGCTTGCAAAATGCAAGGGTTGGGGATCAGAACACATTTCTGAGACACTGAGCCCCCTGAGTCCATGGAGACCTTCCTGAAGGTAACCTTCCAGCTCATTTAACACCTGATTGCACAGAAATAAGAGGGTGATGTTCCCTCTTTGTGGCCTCGAGCCGCCCCAAAATTGCTGGGTAAGCAGTATTTGTAGAAAGAAAAAAAATTATTGACTTTTAACAGAGAATCCTGAACTGGTTACACAATATTGCATCCCTTCATGGGGTCAGAAGCCAAGACTTTGATATTCAAGCCAAGCTGAAAATTGGGTTAATGATAAATAAGCGAAAGGAGAGACTAGTTACAGTTTTAGATAGTGCCAATGGCCACAATCTGAGACCTGGGTGGTGATTTTTCCACTTTAGGTACTTTTCCATCATTTCAATCTCTCAGATGTTGACTGGACTAGAAATTACCATGTACTTGAAGGGTGCTCATGTGTTTTCAGGGCACCTAGACGTCACCTTCTGCAGTATTTGGTACCAAAACCAGTTCAGTGTGCCAAGTCAACAGATCTAAAGATTCTTTGCATGTTGAAGAGAGAGGATCTCACCAAGAGGCCCAAATATATCCTAGACAGAAGGGAGGAAGTCATGGAAGTCCATGCTTCTTTACTCATGTCAGACCTCTATTTGCAGTTCTGACAGTTTAAGCTTGGCATTTTAAATACAGGGTCTGAGTGTGGTTTCCTCTTAAAACCCTGAAAGCCTTCATTTCACTGTGAAATGATGCCTTCTGCTACCAGTAAGGTGTTATCCATAAGGACCAGCAGGCCAATCCCTGCCTCTCTACTTTTGGGGAAAATATCAGATTCAAAAGAAACTGTAGAACATATCTGTAGTGAAGGGATCATAGCAAAGACATACAAAGCAAGTAAGGAGAGTCACTAGCTTCTAGGGCAGCATTATAACTTGGCTAAATGTACTAATGTGTTCCTCTGAAAGGGAATTTGTACAAAGAGGAATTTAGAGAAGTAGTACTTGCAGACTCGAGTGGGAAACCAAGTTTGAGAGGTCAATGCCTTTCTACAGAGAAGGTGCCTTGCTGGAGTGCGGCATTAACAGGTCTATGCACAGATCTTCTTTCTGCTGTCTGTGTGCTTTTGAAGTCAGACTGCCTAGAATTTAAACCTGGCTTAGAGTGTGTTCTGGCCTCATCACTGAAGAACCTGGGCCTACCTGAGCTTCACTGTGCAGTGTCGGCCCACACAGGAAGCCACAAGACATATTTCTGTTCCATACCCACTGTGCGTCCTTCTGACTGCAGTTTGACCTCCTCACATGGTGATGTTTTTGCTCCTGAAACATGTATCAACATTTATCAGCATCCAGTCCACATTATGGTTTATAGTCCCACAATAAGGTATCCATTTAGCATTTTTATTTTAATGTTACCTAGAGCTTGGTTAACACAAATCCTTTCCTGATTATCATATTTATGAATTTGCAAGGTTAAGGGTCAGCCCCGGCCTGTGGTGAGTCCAGCAAGATGGTGTTGCACCCCAGGAAGCAGCTGGTTTGCCCAGAGTTGCTGGCCTCCACTGTGAGTGCCCTTTTCTAGCTGTCTTTGTGATAACAGGAGTGTGATGACCATCGTAACGTTATTATCTTTTTTTGCAATTTAGAAAATGTTAGGAAGAAAAGTAAGTATTGCTGAGTGCTTATTCACACTGGAAATGTGGTGTTCTGTTCTGTGAGTGACTCATATAAACAGGAGTAAAGCAAGCTAGAGTACATTGTTATAATTACAATTACAAGGTAAACCAATTCCTGCTTAGCTAAATTGCACAAATTACCAAACATCTAAAGAAATCCCCAGAGCAGTTCATAGCCTAAACTTCACAGAATTGTTCATTGTGGTTTTATAATGCTAAAATTCAAGTTTCTTAATGCTAATAATAGATTTATACAGTCTACTTTTACTTGGTTCTCAGGATAATAAGTAACATGAAACATCTTGAGCATTTTGGTCCCAGAAACTGTAGTAATCTGAAATTCATCTTGTATTCCCACTTCCATGCTGAAACAGTCCTTTGCAATTCTTTTTTTTGGTATGGTACTGGAATTGGAACCCAAGAGCCCTATACTACTCTCCTACATTCATAGCCCATTTTATTTTTTGAGACAGGGTCTTGCTAAGTTGCTCAGTCTGGGCTTGAATTTGGGATTCTCCTGCCTCAGCCTTCCTGAGTCTCTTGAGATTACACATGTGTACCACCACATCCAGCAGGAGCTTCTTTCTTAAATGAATTTTTCCATGTGTAGTTAAAAACTGGGCAAAAGTGCCAAGGAAATAATCAAAAGAGTCAAGAGGTTTTCTACAGAATTGGAGAGAATCATGGGCTGTGATTGCTCTGACAGGGGCCTCATATATATCCAGAATCTAAAAAACATCCTCAAAAACCTCAAACAAACAACCCAATCAATAAATGAGCCAAAGAACTAAATAGAAACTTCTCAACAGAGAACATTGATCAAGCCAATGAATACATGAGAAAGTGCTCTAAATCACTAGTAATCAGAGAAATGCAAATGAAAACTACATTAAGATGTCACCTCATGCCAGTTAGAATGGCAAAAATGAAGAAAATAAACAATAATAGATGGTGGAGGGGTTGTGGAGAGATAGGCACACTAACACACTGTTGGTGGAGCTGCAGACTGGTACAGCCCCTTTGGAAAGCAGTGTGGAGAATTCTCAAAAAACTAGGGATGGAGCCCACCATATGATCCTGCTATTCCTCTCCGGTTATTTTTCCAGGGATTTGGAATCAGCACATTACAGTGACACAAAGTGAAATTGATGTTCATAGCAGCTCAATTTACAATAGCTAAATTATGGAAACAACCCAGATGTCCCTCACTGGATGAATGGATCCAAAAACTATGGTACATATATACCATGGAATTTTACTCAGCCATTAGAAACAATGATATTGCAGCCTTTGAAGGTAAATGGATGGTGATGGAAGAAATCATGCTGAGTGAAACAAGCATAACCCAGAGAACCAAGGGTCGAAAGTCTCCACTCATCTGTGGAGGCTGGAGCTAGACCCTGGCCATTGAGAAAGGAGGTCTGTTATCATGTGTTAAATCTGGATTAGGTGTAATGTCATACAACCTAAGGCATTTGTAGAGATGTTTTGGGAAGGAGGGAAGGCATAAGGGTGGGTAATTAGGGGGGGCTCTTGCGGGTAAATCTAATTTTCAGAATTCATATATATATTATTTCATTAGAAGTTTGTTCAACAAATAAATTTCTGAATAAAATAAAAAGAATTGAGAGGAGTCAAAGCAAAGACTAACAAAGACACAATGTGATATACGGATCCTCTCTTCTAGCTATTTTGAAGTATGCAGTATGATATTGTTAACCCAAGTGGTATCTTTACCACACTCCCTGCCAATATTGTAAATCAACAAGCTTTTAATAGTGTTTTCCAGTCTGATAAGTTCTTTGTTTTCTTTTGCTTGTTTTAATTGTAGGTGAGTTTCAGGTTCTTCTCCTAGGTCCTTGCCTGTTTGAATTTCTCTGTGTAAACCATCTGTTCTGCTTGTCTTTGTGCTTTCATTTTCCTCTTCCCCTCTTTTTTCTCTCTCTTTGCTTCCCTGTACATTCTTATTTTTTGTTATATTGATATCTATGAGCTCCTTTTAAGTGTGGGAAACTAGTCCCCTTTCATATACATTGTAAGTTTTTCCATGTTATCTTCTGGCTCTTGATTAAAAACATTGTTTTTATTTTGGCGAAATGAATAACAAATTCTTTGGAATAATAAAGGATCCTTTGGAAAGGAAGTGAAAGAAGGGTATGGGCTGGGAAAAGATGGCCCTCCTTTCCTTTCCGTTGCTTTTGAGGCTGAGTAGTTGTATTTGGGGGCTGCAGGTTATCCCCATTGCTCCCAATGTGACCCAGGCCTGTGAGGACCATGTGTTGTCTCACTTACACTAAGATACCCTTCAAGAGTCCTAGGCTTTGGTGGCCCTCCCCTAGGCCCTCATCAGTTTATCTACCTCTTAAGGATAGGTCAGCTTATGAACAGCCTTGTCCATAAGCATCAGAATTGAACCACCTTAGGAGGTCTTTTCTGGTAGCCAAAGGTGTAGGTAATGCTCACCTCTGTCCTTTGCACCTAGTGGTACCTAGATTCTGAAACAGACTGTGTTGAATGAATGAAGACTGGGAAGAACCAGAGGTGCTGGGGGAGGAGCAAGAACCAAGAAGTTGAATGTGTAGAACATTTCCATCAACTAGATTGAAGTGTGTGCCTGATAGATGTCTTCCTGGAGTCTGCCATACTTCTGTACCCTAGCTTTGTAACTCCTGCTAATTCTAGAGAGTTCAGTGGGTTCTAAGATAATAGCATATTTATCTCATACATTTTATAGAGCATTGAAGGTGTGAATAATGCACATGTGCCAAATGTTTGTTTGAATCTCTTCCCTCTTTGTGCTCACATAGTTATGTGTCTAGACCAGCCAGTGAGAGAAAATCGCATCTGTCCTTTTGTGAGTAGTGTTAGAAAAACAATGTGCATCTCCCATTTTTAAAAAATCTGATGTTAAAGTATCAGATCAAAAATAGATTTCTTCAAATTTCTTTGAAGAGCAAACTACTTTGAACATTTAAGAGGATTCTAATTAACAAAAATGGAATATATAAATGACTTGTCACATACTGTATAAGCTAAAACTCAACCTAAATTCCCAGAAAATAGTAGGTTAACTCTTTATTTAATTAAGAATCTCCAGAGATGATTTAAGGATTTCCTAACAACTCAGATCATCTTTATTTGTGTACTTATTCATACATATGGAAAGCCTTTTAGTATTGTGTTGCAGTATATAATTGGTTTGGTTTGGCATTTAGTATTATTTCTTAAAAATGTCAATAAATCTTAATTTCTAGTATGATTGTGGCCTCTTTCCATTTGACCTGAGATGGTATGTCTAATGACTTTGTTTACTCTTCATAGATTTATGAAGACAGTTGACTCAATTAACTTGAATTTACTGAAATAAAAGCTTACAGTAGGAAAACAGATTGACTTTTGGGAAAGCTAATGCTAAGCTTTGACTTCTCATACCGTACAGTGGCATTCAGTGTGCAGATAATTGGGTGCTGGAACGGGAGAGAACCAGCTCCTGTTGTTCTGAAAGCTCATGGTGCTTAGCAGGCATCCATTTAGGTGCAGACTGATAAAGTAACTGATGGATGATACCATTGATTAGACCTTCAGCCAGACAAGTTTATTGTAGTTTGGTAATGGCAGTTTTCTTTTCTAAATGGCATACTGAAACGAAAGCTAAATGGAAATGTTCCAGATGTCTGCCAAAGGGAGGTTCACAAATGATTCCTTGGGTCTAGCGGTTTTGTGTCACTTTGGTTCAGCTTGCATCTTGAGTTTTTGCTTATAAATCAAATTGACTGAATAAGGCCGATGGGAATTCACTTGTGTACTTGTCTTTGACATTTTGTACAGGAGGCTTAATGAGTAAGATAATGGAATCTCCTTTGAAAAATGAGTTTCTGAAAGTAGAGTTTGATTTCTTACACACAGTTAAGACAGGACTTTGCTGAGACCTTGGTTTAAAATCAGTTGGCCTTGGAGAAACACAAGCATAGGAAAAATGAAAATTCTAATAGCAACTATGACAAATTTAAAATGTATGCATTAAGAGTTTGGGGCACTTTGGTAAAGTACCTGTGGTTGGGTGGTTTGCATTTTTGGTGGCATGTAGAGTTCTTGGAGGTATACTTTGCAGTTGAAATTGAGTGTGAGCCGTCCTCAAACTGAGGATGACTTTTAGTGGAAAAACAGAGGCTTTGGAAATGGGTCTTTCATTTTGGGTTCTCCGTATTGCTACTCACAGGTTGGCCCAAGTAAGACAAATACACTCCGTGAGCCCCAGTTTTGTTAATTTGTACAAATGAAGGCTAAAACACCTGCCTCAAAGAATTGTGAAAAAAAATAGATAAATTTGGTACATAGCAGTCACTCCACAAATGTGTGATTCCTTTAAGAAAGTTTCTAGTGCTGTGCAGATCGAGAGGGTGGCCATTGGAAAATATTTTCAGGACTCTCAAAGTTTAAAGTATCTCTTGAGATAGAAGGTCTGGGAAATGGGGCCAATTCAGAAGATGCAGTTTCTCAGTAAGGCAGAGTTTCACTGTGTTACTAGAATGTGACCACTAGTTACGTTTTTCCCCATTGCTATCACAAATGTCAGATAATTGACCCTGGCTTATGTTGTGTGTCTCAAGATGAGGCCACAAATCCCACTGAGGTCAATTATCCAGCACAAGTGTTTATATTATAGCATTCGTGTTTCAGGAGTCCTCTGCCATTGGTCTGGTCACACAGTAATTATCGCCATCGTGAGGCAGTGCAGTTGCTGGGCAGCAGCAGTTGAAGTTGGTCAAAACACACTGAAATGCTCCAACTGGGAGCTTCCTGCCCAGGTACCCTCTGGCCTTGGTGCAGCCTGTAGGGAGTTGGGTGATGTCACTGTTGGCCATTGGGATCCGAGGACTGTCCAGACTTTGATGATGACCCACTGATCCTGCTCACAAACTGATACTGAATGTATCCGCAGTGAAGGGGCAGTCAGGACCTGTGTTTTCATCCTTCTCTGCTTCTGTGTTTTTATAGCTTCTTGTTGTCTCCTCTTCTTACTGGTAAGAGGGTACAGATGAATGGAAGCTGAGAGAGAATACTTACTGCCTGCTAGGCTCTGTTCTAGGTGCCTTTTGTGTATAATGTAGTGTTAATTTTCATATGCTACATGGTAGGTGCTACATTATCCTTACTTTGCCGAGACAAAAAACTACAGCACAGTCTTGACCACTGTACTAAAGTTCCTCTCCAGTAAGAGTATGCACAGTTGAACTGAATGTGGGTTTAAACAGCATAAACCACCGTCATATAAATCCTGTTGAACCAGTGACACCTTGGTGCACACACTTCCAGACTCCTTCCTTGAACTTGGATGGGAAATCCTCTCCCGCTGCCTATTTCTGTTTCCAAGAGCTAAGCACAATGAAGTTTGGTAATTATCTTTCCAACTCTACATGTGCATATGTAGATGATCCATTCATGTTCCTCATATATCCTGCTACTGAGTATGCATCGTTGGTAGGCACTTAGTACATCTTTTTCACTTAGTACATCCTTAGTATATGGTCATTGGATATAGTCTAATCCATTTTTCTTTTTTTTTTTGACCGCTTTGGATGGACTGTATCACTTTTGCGGGATGGCTGTGCTGTAGTTTCTTTCGCTGAACCACTTCATTGCTAGTGGTACACTGTTATTTTCACATTTTCCCTATAGCATTTTCAATAGCTGCACATATTTCATTGCATGAAAGTACTGTAATTCATTATTTCCCTCTTTTGCAATTCAGAGTATTAGAAGGTTCAAGGATGAATGGTCTCAAACCTGGGAATTTGAGCACATCCTTACTTAGTTTCTTTCCGGTCCCAGTGAAAATGTTAAGTCCAAATGATCACCCTGTCAGTTAAACACACACACACACACACACACACAACTTTATTGAGGTATATTTTTCATGTCACGCAGTACTATGAAGTGTACAATTCAGTGATTATTTATTTTTAGTAAAATTTACTGAGCTGTGCCACCAGCACCATAACCCAGTTTGAAAACATCTCCATCACTCCAGTAAGATTCTTCTTCCCATTTTATGTTTAATCCCCACTCCCAGCCTCAGACAACCACTCATCTGCTTTCTGGCTCTTTAGATTTGCTTGTCCTGAGTATTTCATATGACCTGTCACTTTAAAAAATTTAATATCCATGCATAATTTTCCTTTTCTTATTCTTTTGAATAATTTGGCCTATATAAAATTCATGGCTAGAATTGTTCATTGTATTAGGGCTCAGTACTGTCTTGAATAATAATATTTGCATTTCTTCCATTCCGTGGAGAATTTTTCTTTATTTCACAGAGACAAATTGTCTCTCTGGCTGTGAAGCTTCCTCATAATACTTGCCATTTCAGGAGTGAACTCTTGAATGATTTCCAACATTAGTTACTTTCTTCATGTGGTGGCTTGAACGTGTAATTGTTAACTCACTTTAAGAACTGAATATGCATTGGTGTCACTGGTGACATGCTACCCAAACAGCACGTACTTGCAGAATCTTGCCCTGGGAAAAGTAATACTAAAGCGTTCTTGGCAATGACACCCAAGCCTGCTTCATTCTCCCAGTTTGATTAATTCATTGCCATTGCTAGTTCTGCCCCCTTTGAATGCTATGGGTTAGGGTCAGCTTGCTTCAAAAAATTATATAACTCATTTAGACTACAGAATTATGTAGTGTTAAAATAATTAGAAAATTTTCTTATTTATTGCTTTCATTAATGCATTATAGTTATGCACAGTAATAGGATTCATTTTGATACAATCATACATTCATGGAATTTAATTTGCTGTACTTCAGTTCCTGATACTTCCTCTTTCCGTCGCCTCTTCCCTTCCCCTTAATTTTTAAAAAAATTATTCTTTTGTCATTACAAATCATTTAAAATTAAAAGCTGATTTTTAAAAAAAATCAATATTTTAATTTCTGTTTAATATTTCAGAATCAGATAGTATGATGTGATTTATCCTTTGACATTTCTTTTTTTTTTCCCTTCCTCTTTATGATGCTGAGGATTGAACTTGGTGACATTCTGCCTCTGAGCTAGATCCCCAGCTCTTTATTTTACAACAAGGTTTCTCTAAATTACCCGAGGCTATCCTCCTAATTTAACATCCTCCTTCCTCAGCCTCCCAAGTCCCAAGTAGCTGGGATTACAGTTCTGTGCCATCTTGCCCAAATCCTGACAGTGTTCGGATGCCTATTCCCCCTCATTTGTAGATCTGAGTCTGAATTTAGATGCTATACTTTGAGATTTCCACTTAAAGTACATACATATTTATTGTTAATTGTCATTTCAAGTGGATAATTTCTATTTTCCAAAGACCTCTACTTTTTCAGAAGCATAAGGAGAGTACAAAGCCTGAGGATGGAAGCTTGTGTGGGTATTTCTTTGAAATGCATCTAGAAAGCAGAAGGCATCCAAGTCCTATTCTGAAGAGCAGTGGAGGGAGGCATCAGTGCAGCTCTTAGATGCCACACCACCCTGTTGAGGCAGATCTTGTCATCACCAGCCCTTCATGGACCCCCTAATTCATGGTGGCTTCTTTATCAGCCAGTAATTAACACCTGGGAAAAAAGCCTTTCTTAAAGGACATAGCAGATTCATCTTGAATGCTGATGGAATCTGCATGGTTGCTTAGGAGACAGCTATCACATTTTATCATTTTTTGGCAAATGGGGAAGGCAGCGTTCTCAACTTGTGTCTTTTAAAGAAAAAAGCAAAGTAATATGTAGTAACTGGCTAGGTTGAGTAACAGGAGGTTACAAGAGGTTGAGGAAGGGGCAAGTTCCAGGCCATCCTGGATGACTTTAGTGAGACCCTATCTCACAATTAAAATTTAAGAAATTTTTAGCTCAGTGGTAGAGTGCATGCCTACCATATGTGAAGCCCTGGATTCAAACCCCAGTACCACAAAAGAGAAAAGGTAGCAACTTCTGCTTATCCAAAAGATAACTCATGTGCGTAGAGGCAAAAAGATGTATACATACAAATAAACCCCGACAATTTGGTTGACTTCTAAGGACTGGATTTCTTTTTCACAGACCATCCAATCACAGGTGATGATGTGCTGTTTGCAAAGAAGGTACAGCTTGACGTATCCGTTTAGTAACCACATCAGAGAAGTTAGATTATGATTCACTGCAGCCGCTGTTGGTAGTGTTCATATAAGGAAATAAACGACTTTTTGCTTCTCATTTTACTTGCGTTGAGTAAATTTAATAGTATAAATCTGATGTTCACATTTGGTGTGCCCATATTTTCTGAGCTCCCAAAAGTATTCTGAGGGGTGAAGCACAAATCTTAAAACAGTAATGCTATTGTCCCATACAGCTTTCTTTGTAATAGCCCTTGAGGTTACTACTGCATTGGGGATGGGAATCTAGCTAAAAAACAAAAGAAAGCTACTTACAAACTGCTCTTAACCTCTTCATTTTTTCCTTTTATTTTTTTATTTTCGTACCATGGTTGAATCCACAGGTGTTTAAACACTGAGCCACATCTCCAGCCCTCTATATTTTTTTATTTTGAAGCAGAGTCTTCAGTTGCTGAGGCTAGCTTTCAGTGCAATCTTCCTGCCTCAGCTTCCCGAGCTGCTGAGACTAGAAGCGTGTGCCATTGTGCTGGCCTCTTATCCTTTTGAGAGAGTCTTTGGATGCAGAAGTTGGAGGAGGGAAGTTGTGTAAATATAGCCCTTTTGGGTGCTAGGTGGGGTTGGATGTGAGAATGTAAACTATGACTAGCCATGATTGTGAGTAGGTGGACCGCAGCACACAGCCATGGTTGTGAGAAGGTGGGTACTACATGCAGCCAGAATTTATTGAGCACCTGCTGTGTACCTGGTGCTTTGAAACTGCATCTCCTTAATCCTTTGAGGTTTAGGTGATGGGTCCTGTATCTTAATAGCCAAGGGAACTGGCTAACCTCTTCCTTGCTTTCCCTACTTCCAAAGTACATCCTCTTCTGCAGTTGTGAAAAATTTCACTTCCTTTTGTATATTCTTGTATTGTTATCACTTATAGATGGTGAATACAGATCTTCTAAAATGCATAATCCGAGGGAAGAGAAACCTACTTGGCAGTAAGAATGGACCTCTGCATTGCTCTGCTCAGGTCCTGGCTGAGAAGACCTGGACTTGAGATGGAGGCTGTTGTGCTTGGGAGGGAAAGAGAAGCAGAGGCGGTGGTACGCTTGAGCTAGCAGAGCGCTGGATCTGGGACCACCACTCTGAGGGATTCAGGGACATGCGGACTTCCATGGAGATGGCTGCAGTGAGGTTTTTCACCCACGGCAAACTTTTCCCCATCCATTTCCATTAGTTTTTCATCAAAGAATGGGAGAAAATGCAGAGGAGCATTTCTTGGTTCAGTCCCTCTTTTCAGTATAATTGGAACCCTAGTTGAATTTTAAGTCACGTAAGGGTGGAAATAATAAAGAATTATTCACACCCATCATGAATATTTTTATGAAATCCAGAAAGGTAAACAGGATTTTTCTGCCATACAGGCAGTGTCAGGGAATTTTTCTTTGAACATGGGCCTCTGACTTGTGCTGTATGTTATTTCCCACACAAATCACCCCTGTGATTTTTCATCTACAGTGTTCAGTCTTTATTTCTTTATGATCTTTATTTCTTTGCTAGCACATCAAAACTTTCAAAACAGCCCATTTCAGATCCTTCCAGATTTTGGCACTTTCCCCCTCAGAATATTAAAGTTGTCTCAAATACTAATTTTATAGCCATCTTTTTTTGTAGCGATTATCTTTTTCAAGTCTTTCTAAAGCATTCAATTTAGTTTTAAAGAAACCACAGCTCATTTTTTCAGATTTAAATCTCATTGAGTACTTAATATTTACTTGTGTAATTACAGAAACAGGTTCAACCTGCATAAGCAGGTTAAGAATCACTACAGGCAAGTCTTTGTAAACATTGTATGTTGGCCGGTAGGAAAGGAGTTGCCAGGCTTGTGTTGGCTGTTACTAAGGACAGAGATTTGAGGCTTAGTCATCCACGTGCATTAGTATGACTTACTAAGGGTGATAATCTACTCAGAGGATAAGTAAAAATCGGTTGGTTAGGAAAACTTCAGCTATAGTACTGCTGCTCCTTAATGGTCTAAAGATGCTATCTTTTACAGGTATCTTAGGGATTTCAACAACTTATTTAAATTAATTTTCTCTGTGAATTGCATCATGAATTACGAATGTGTAGTATGTTAGTCCTAACAGAAACCCACTGATTAGTCTGTTTTTTATTACTGTGTCAGAGTTACTGGGGCAGACTAGGTCATCATTTTGGAGACTGAAATCCAAAATCAGGCAGCCCCATCCATTTGGCCCCTGGTGAGGGCCTAATGGTGGATGGCATCATGAAACCAAGGAAAGTGAGGAACAGAAGAGATCACAAGGTCAGACAGGAAGCCAGAGAGAGATTCAAGGGTTGAGCCTGTGCTTATAAAATCTTACTGACTGGGGAACTAACTCAGGGTTGTTCAGGGAACCGTCTTAATCCCTTGTGAGGGCAATACCCTCAGTGACTTAAGATCTCTCTTTAGGCCAACATCTTCAAGGTCTACAGCCTCCTCCCAACATGACCAGGCTCTGGCCAAGCTTTCAACATGTGAACCTTATGGGACAGACCACATCCAAACCATGGTACTCGCACCCATGAAGGTGCTTTTGAGGGGTCTAATCATTATTTTTAAAAAGCTATATGGCTAGAGAGAGCATAGGAAAAAATATTGCCTTCACCCCAGAGCTTAATAGCTATTTTTTGTTTGTTTGTTTTCTTTTTGTGATCCTGAGCCACGTGCCCTTCCCTTTTTATATTTTATTTTGAGATAGGGCTTCTTTAAGTTGATGAGGCTGGCCTTGAACTTGCCATCTTCCTGCCTCAGTCTCCCAAGTCACTGGGATTGCAGGCACGCACCACTGCACCCAGTTAGAGCTTTATGCCTTGGCTAATGGGACAGGTTTATTAGATGTGAGTTCACTTAGTGTCACTAGAGAGCTTCTGCCAAACTCTTACTGTTATATAAAAGGTAAGAGGAGCTTGTGCGGATTAATTATTCTATATAATGAATCCATAAATGGTATGGTTGGTTATTAATTTGAGTCTTTACTTGACTTTAAGAGGCAGTTGCAGCAATTAACTTCAGTATTTTTTTTACTTTTTTTGTTAGGCAGAAAAGATTCATACCAATTACTACTAAGCAGTTTGGTGTTGAATAAAAAGCAAAAACCTGTGGGAAAAAAGACACAGTAGGTCTAACAGGCTGAAAGCTGGGGTCAAGGTTGACTTGATTTCCTGTCCCCAAAGTTGTTAGATGAGTTAAAACAAAAGTCAGGGGCAGCTGTCAAAAAGAGTGGTTTGTGGCTTTTTTTTTTTTAATTTTGCTGGGCATGGTGGTGGATGCCTATAACCCCAGTAGCTTGGAAGACTGAGGCATGAGGATTGCAGGTTCAAAGCCCAACCTCAACAACTTAGCAACACCCTGTCTCAAAATAAAAAATAAGAAGGGCTGGGGATGTGGCTCAGTGGTACCAGGGATATGGAAAAAACAAAAGTTGTTTTTTGCTGTTGCATATGTATTTAGCATAAATTAAGAATTATTCTGACTTATTTTCTAATTCAGCCTGGCACCAGAATTTGTGTTCAAAGACAGCAGCGTCCGAGAAAACCCACAACATTGACAATCGCGAGTAATTGATTGGCAAATGGCAATTCCAACTAGATGTGTTTTTTTTAACAAGGTCAGGCAAATTCTGCCTTGTCATGTGTCAGGAAATATGGTAAAGTATGCATATCTGGTGCAAGGAAAGACTATCATTTATGCCATCGCTGTGTTACCATCCTCAGGTCTCATATTTTCAAAAGTAGGGATTCATGTGGTTGGTGATGGAGGTTTTGGATTAGGATACATTGGATACAGAATCTTTGGGCACCAGCACTTGATATTTAGGTTCAATCTATTTGCTGGATTTGACTGGCATATTTGGCCCAGAGATTTGCCTAAGAAAAATTTAAAACATCACAAGATTCACATTATCTGTGAGATAGAAACTTACTAGTGTTCAAGAAGTGCAATCTCCTGTTAGAAACACGGGAAAGACATCAGAATGTGATGCAGATAATTCTCCTTCCGCCCAGGGGATTGGCCTATGTGGCAGTTTTTGCTCTCCTTTCATAGTATCCACAAAGATGTATGACTTAGGTAGCAAAGGTCAGGAGTCCAAGCATTTGGGTAATGAGTACCTTGTTCTAGGCAGATGAACTGAGCAGTGTCCCTAGGATCTGTAAGATCAAAGAAATCCCCTTGATTTGAGAACTGAACCTTTATCAGCTCATCTGCAAAATCATTTAAGGGCTCCTGCCTAGTCACAGCTGCTGTTAGTTAAATCTCAGTTGTCGATACCAATGTAAAAATATCTTGTCAAGACAGTGTTTTGTCTTTTAGAGGGGCAGATATTCCCTGTGTGAATGTTCCTAGTAAGTGATCTAAGAACTGAGTGTCATTATGAACCCTAGGACTCAATGGGGTGACAGATTAGTGACTTAATGAAATGGAATTTCTAAGAACAGTTTCTCTTTCCTGACCTCCCTCCTTATCTGCCATTGTGGTGTTATGCAGACATTTCTTTGCTGTCTGGTTTACCTCTGAAGCTAGAAAGGAAATGTGGAGTGAGAAAATACAGATTAAGAAAACACTGAGTGAAGTTTACTATGTCTTCCTGTTCCATGTGGGTTGGGCATCTTAGCTTCTTACCATCAGTCTAATGTGAGGCATCCTTCGGCATCAGGGTTTGCTCTTCCCCCACCCCCAGTTGACTTGACCCGTCTCTTTAGTCTGAGGAACTGGACATGGCCTAGGGGATAAAACCCTGCTAACTATGGCGAGTATGGAGGATATTTGGGTACCCTTTCAGGGTAGAGTCCCACTTTGCTCAAGGAATATGTATGAATAGGTAGGTTATGGACAAGGTGGTGGCCACACAGATGTTGATGGGTACTTGAGGCTTGGCAGAAAGAGTGTGGCCTGCTGAGAGAGGTGGTTCCTCTGCTTAGTAGTTGTGTGAAGTCAGCTTATTCGTTGACATCATCCCACAACCCAGAATAAGTTCCTTGGTTCAATTTATTTTTCCTAAGTTTTTTCTTATGGTTTATGTTTGTGTATGTGTGTTAATTTTTAAACAAATTGAGTCAATACTAGATTAAATTTCAGTTTAAAAAGCATTCTATTATGGTAGTCTAAAAACTGTAAAGTGAATAGGGAAATCAACTCCATATTTTTATCATCCAGTATTAACCATTGACTTTCAGTGATTCTTGTTCTCCTTCTCCCATTCATTCCCCTAGCAGTTTGTTCCAGGGCAGAAGGGGTCAATATTTCTAAGGTATACTTCGGGGATTATACCCCTTCACTCTAATACTTTGTTCTCATGTTTGTTATTTGTTTGCTTTTGCCTGTTGACTTTTCTTCCTCTTGTTTCTGAAATAGCACCTGGACTATGCCCTCATGGTATTATAAAGATGCACCTTCTGGTGGCCTTGTCCTTTGCATAGTGCCAGATGGGCTGGTCTTCAGGGATCCTGAGGAAGACCACCTTCCTGGTCTGGTGTTCATGTCGCAGTCACTAATAAAATTGAGCAGTATCACTGCTACCTCCCTACCTGGAGTTAAGTGAAAAGTGAGGCATTTATTGCTTAAAAGAAGTGGGCTCAAATCTAAGTCATAATAACTTGTGTTATTTGTTAAACTCATAAGCCATGGTTTTGAATAAGAAGACTCCATAGGGATGTAGGTAGATCCCATACCTAGATAAGAAACTGTAGCCATCACATATTAATCATTTATAAATTTGCCATTCTTGGAATACAGTAATAATTTGGGCAACATTTCAGTTTTTCTGTATAAGTCACCTGTGCATTTCACAGCAGCATTGTGAGGAAGGAAAACTCACCTCCCAGGTGAGTTGAAGGGACAGAGGCCGCGGGGAGGGCAGAGATCCGCAATTCAGGTTAGATCCTGTCCCCCAACCTAAATTCTTTCTCTTTGAAGTGTGTTTCAAGTTGGTTTGGAATGTGTTTTGAGATTGGAACAAACCTTTTTCTTTATGTTTGTTTCTTTATGCTTATGTCTGATGTTTGGGAAATTCACAGCCTTCTGAAGAGGTCCTGGAGATGTCTAGGAAAGGCTTCACACTTGTTATGACCTGTTGTGGCCCGGCCAGCAAGCACAGCCCCTCTTGGAGCACTTTGATTGCTGATGTGTCCCCATGACGTGGGTTTCTAGTGCACGCCACTCCTACCCCTATCTAGGCTGTGACCCTTTTAGGGACATTGAGACGGTTGTACCCATTATTTTTGTGACTGAGTGGAATTCGTTAGAGCCTAAAATGTCTGATATCTTTCCTGGGAACTAGAGATATTTCAATTCAGTAGAGCAGTAGTATTGAGATTCCTCTACCCTCATGGAAATTTTGTTGGCAGCACCTAATTGCCCAACTCCTTTCAAAGTGAGTAATTCCAAGAAAGATTTTTAAAATATCTGGATATGAGCATTCTATTGGTTTAAGTTGCCTGAAGGAATCGAATGTCTCTTCAGGGTTTATGCTTTATGCAGGAAAATACTATAGTAGTAATCTAAA
This sequence comes from Aplodontia rufa, assembly GCA_004027875.1. NCBI lineage: Eukaryota > Metazoa > Chordata > Mammalia > Rodentia > Aplodontiidae > Aplodontia > Aplodontia rufa. Next base: position 25,501 of record PVKS010008088.1, read on the forward strand.
AATCCGTATGCTTTATTTCTCCCAAAGATACCTTATTTTCTTTCATCGGTTAAAACTGGTTTCCTGCTGACTTGCCTTCTGCGGTGTATTTCATAAAACATGATTCACGCATTTGATTCAGGGGCATTGCTCATATTTATACTACCAATACTTTAAGAGTGGAACCTAGTTTTTGTATAGATCTCTTAACCGTTGCTTATTATTCATGGAGTTCTTCACACAATATAGTTCAGTGCAGTTTTTCATATGAAGTTGCTTTGGTAAAAGCGAGGAAAAGCCAACTAAAATCAAGGGAACTGTGAACTGTGGGATATTTTAAACATAGGCAATGTTATTTTCAAACACATAAAAGTAGTCAAGACGGTTGGTTAACCAAATGTTGTCAACTAAGGTTCTGGCTTTGACAAATAAATAAAGCAGATCTGTACGTTAATAATATGCAAATGGTACAGCCAACATGATTACTGACATTCATAGAAACAGTTTTGTTTATGAATAACAAAAAGCTTCATAGGAAGGCTGATAGGATGCGGGCTTACTAGGGAGTTTATGTTTCATGGGCATGGGCTTTTGGAGCTGAACAGGACACCAGAGACTTTTATTTAGGGGAGGTGATAGTGGCCATATGCATCTGAGAGGAGCTATGGGAAGGAAAGAGTAGAAATTGAATCTCTTCCATTAAGCTGCTCTCATTGCCTGGTCTCAGCTTTTCCAGTGTTGGCCATTTGTCCTTGGGGAATGCACTACGTTCTGACGATCCCTGTGGGTGTAAAATTTGAGGATTTGACCACAATATGTGTGGATTTGACCACAAAGTGTGACTTTCAAATTAGAGATTTGAATTCACCCAAGTCCTAGGCCAAGAGTTATCAAATAATATGCCAAGCAGAGCATATTTTTTTAAGGATTTGGGCAAAGACAGTGGATTTTGTGTTAGTAGAGTGACTATGTTATAGAGCAAAATCAAAATTGACATTTAGTTTGAAGGTGAATTGCCAATGTAAGAAGTTACCCCTCTTATTTCAGAGCCAGTTAGGACTGTGCACCCAGACTTTCAGGTGGCTGTATTGGCCCTCAGCCATAGAAATCTTGGAAGCAAGTATTCAGAATGATAGTTAATATTTTTCCAGTTGCTAGGTGACATCAAAATTTTTTCTTTCACTTTTAGTTTATATTGTTCTTCTTTAAGAACTGTAATTCCAGTTATGTTAAAATATATAGGCTCATTTCTGCACCGCCCCCATGCATTCTGCAGTATTTATCCATTGCTTGCTATAAGCTAGGCGATGTTTTGAACTTTTTTTTTTTTTGGCACCAAGGATTGAACCCAGCCCCATTGTTTTGAACTTTTTAACAAATACATTTTATTTTAAATTTAATGTAAATAGTCAATATTTTGAGTAGATAACACAGTCACATGGCTCAGAATTCCAACTGTATGGAAAAACCAGTAACGAGTGTACCTACGAGTGTACCTACGGTGCCTGGCACCCAGGTCCACTTCCTAGAGGCAGCAGATGTTTGCTGGCTGTTTGGAGGCCTTCAGGCTATGTTTGTGTCTTTATTAGCCAATAGCGTAGATCGCCTTCCGTCCCTCTCTCTTATGCAGATGGTGACATGCAACGCGTAGCAGTCTTCTTCCTTGCTTTCACTGTAATGATTGGATTCGTCCTGAAGGATGCACACTGAGCTGTTAGCACCAATAATCTCTGAAGGATGAGGTTGAGGAGGGAGCTTCCTGTGTCAGTCTTCCTGTCTGTTTAAGTTGATGTTCTTCTAGATTGTTTGAATCTTTTTACAAAGATATATTGCTTTTATGATAAGGAAGGACAGTCCCTGTAAGATAAAGAAATTCACACAAACATAAAGACGCTCATTCTTCTTTAGGCTCTCTGTAGGCTGGGGACCTAGTGTGTTTGTGGAGGGCTGTCTGCCCTGGAGCAGGCAGGCAGTGGTCAAGGGAAACCTCTGAAGGAGTCCCTTAGAAATGCGTTTACATCCTTGTCTCAGTGGTTAATGAAAGTGAAAGTATGTGGAATTTTCTCCTCTGGGCAGAGTTTGTCCCTCCTGTGACTCACACCTTCTCAGGTATGGCTTAAACTCTGAGAAGGTCTGCGTGATGAATGTGGAAGATGCCCTCAGGTGAGAAGGGCACTCTCACCAGGAGCCATGAGAGAAGGCTCTGTCCTGAGCACAGGCTTCATTAGGAAACCTGCCCTTGTCTCCCAGCTAATGGAACAGGGTGGGGACAGTGGATAAGTTGCCTGGGAAAAGAGAAGAGTCAGGAAAGCCTTTGTTGGGAGCCTTCTGTGTGGTGGAATGTTTGAGCACCATTGTGTGTCTGAAAGCTCAGGAAGAATGGAGGGAAAGGAATTCATTCATGGTAACAACCACCATCTACAGCGAGTGGTTACAGTGCACCTCATTTTAAGGAACTGAAAACATGTGAGCATCACCACAAGGTTTGAAGGGGAGTGATGATACCCCCAGTTAGAGATGCACCCCTCCAAGGAGGAAGGTGGCTATTACTTCCTGGTCTTTCAGGTGTGGACGATGAAGAACTTGGTTAGTAATGACTTTGCCCTGTAGTTTCTTTTTATGGCATACTGAACGTTAAAAGGACTCGGGAAGTTAAAAGACTTGTCCATGGGCGCCTGGCAGGAACTGGTAGAATGGGCGTTGGAGCCCAAATGGGGCTGATTCTGAAACTTCTGTTCGTGTCCTAACTTTGCCATAAGGAGATTGATTTTCTAATTACTTCAATTCCTAATGATGCTTTTGTAATTGCCTTCTAACCTGTATAAAATAATCTGATCCATCCTCCAGTGCAGAATGTCTTATTATGCCTTTGTTTTATAAATAATGGTGTGGGTTTTCCAAAGTTGAGTTAAATCCACAAAGGCTGTGCCACAATAATTAGTCTAATTCTTCATGTGGTCTGATGGAGAAGTGTTTGAAACCTGGCATTGCAGATCCCCAGTGTAGTTTTAAGTTAATTTTTCTGGTTCCTTCAGTGTATGATTTATATTTTAAAAGGAGAGATTGTTTCATAATAGGTTTTAATGAGCACATTTAGGTATACTCTTGTAGAATCTAAACTCAAGGATAACAGCAGAGGCAGCTGCAGAAGAAAAGAGTTTGATGTCCGTATAAACTTATAAATCCTTGCAAGAGAGTCCAGAAGATATTAGCGATTTTGCAAGAGAGAACAAATGAGACAGAGCTCTCCAAGGCAATAGGAGGGGTTCAGCTCCTGCATCACATGGTTAATGTGTTAGAAATCAAACCTTCATGTTCCCAAGCTCTAATTACAAAGACTGCTTATCCAAGGGAAAGATGAGTTGGGTAAGTTAAGAGATCTGCCATGGGCAATCCCACAGCTCAGGCTTTTCCAGTTTTCCCTGCTCATCTCATATCTTCCTGTCCTATCCTCAGAATACTCCCAAATTACCCTTTTCAGATCTCACGTTCCTTTATCTTAGTTCCTAGTGCTTATTTTGCAGAAAAAGAATAGCTCACTTAAAATGTAATAATAATGATTGATTTCATGTAACACTTATAAATTCCGGGCACTGGGTGGTTTACATACATTCCTTCATTTAGTCTTTAGAATAACTTTACAGGCAGCTTTGCTTTTATGGCGCACTGAAGGAAAGAGGACTATAATTTACAAACCTCATCCATGGTCATGTTGCAGGAATTGGTAGAATGGACAATGGAATCCAAGTGTACCTGATTCTGAAACTTCTGTTTTTAGTTCTAACTTTCCATAACAGTAACTGCCATTTATTGAAGACTTACTGTGTTCCAGAGCCATGCTTACAAAAACTGCTCTTCCAGGTTATAAGGGATCAGGGTTAGCATTGCTGGTGATAAGGCAGATTGACAGCATATTTGCTTTGATATGATCACTGAGTAGGACTGTACATCACTTCTGGGATATTCTTGCCAAAAATGAATAATAACCCAAATCTAATCATGAGAAACCCAGGTAAGACTGCAGAATAACTGATACTCTTCAACATTCACAAGTTCATTCAAGGAAAGATTGAAAAACTGCCACATGATTGAGCAGACTAAGGAGACAGAAGACTAAATGATTGTGGGACTAGAAAAAAAGGATATTTGGAAGGGAATAACTGATGAAAGAAAATATGTCATTTGGTTAATATTATGACAGTGCTTACTCTGGTTTTGATGATTGTACTGTGGTTAGGTTAATACAGAGAAAGCTGGCTAAAGGGCACATGTCTTGGTTTTCTGTACTCTTCTTGCAACTCTTTTGGGAATCTAAAATTATTTCAAAATGAAAGTAAAAAAAAAGTTTTAAAACTCTCTGAGGTTAATATTAGTTATTCTCATTTTAGGATAAGGTAACAAGAGGATCAAATGTTAGGTACCTTACCAAAGATCATACAAATGGTGGTCATTGATGAAGGGAGGAGGAAGAATTCTAATCTAGTCTCAGAGATTCCAAAGCCCGTGTTTTAGTCCATACAAGCTGCTATAACAAAACACCATAGACAGAATGGCTTATTAACAACAGGAATTTATTTCTCATAGTTCTGGAGGATAGGAAGGAAGTTCAAGATCAATCCACAGGCAAATTCTGTTATCTTTCCCTAGTCTGCCCTCTTCTCCCTATACCCTTTCATGGCAGAAGTGATAAGGAAGATCTTTGGGTCTCTTCTATAAGGGTGCCAGTCCCATTTGTGAGGGCTCTGTCATCATGACCTAATCACCTTCCATTACCATCACCGTGCGGGGTAACATAAGTGGGGGGTATTGCTATATTCATCTATACCGCCATGTTGCCCATTATACTTTAAGGGTACCTCATGCTGAAATCTGTATGTTTAAAACATTTACCTTGATCCAAAACCCATTCCCATTAGATAGTCTTTATTTTATACTGAAAAAAATAGTATCTGTCTCCCTGGATAAAAAAACCAATGCATGCATTTTAATAAAAATGTGATATATAGACTATATTTTATGTGTGTGAATAAGTATATTTTTAGCATAGAATTTATAAGAAATCTTGAGAACTATATGAAGTGGTACAAATCAAATTTATGTATATTTTTAACAAGGGAAGTAAAAACTAATCATTATAAACTCATAATTTCTTCAGATAGTTTCTACATCCCGAGTCTCCAAATTATAAATGTTTTATTTACCTTGCTTCTTGCTGCCCAGCTTTCCCCAGCATTTTTCCACGCATACAGTTGGCACAGTTGCACAAATGAAACACACTGCTTAATTCAAAGCATATAAGAAGAAACCATTCATTTGTTTTGTTAGATGATTGATATTATAAAAAATGGATTGTTTGGAGACTTCAGGCTATAAAAGAAGAATGAAAGTTTTGGGATGAGAAACAAAAGCCTGTATAAATCATAAAATCCTGTTAATAAGTGATTACAACAGAATTTTTTTGAATTTTAGAAGAAAAAAGAAGAAATGCATATTTTTTACTGTTCATCTCTGAACAGTTTAATGATAAATTCTGGATAATTCTTTGTTGTAATAGCATTAGAATTGTAGTACAACATCTAATTTCAAATCACTAATTTTCTGAGCCTTGATGTCCTCATCTATAGAATAGCTACAGTGCATTTACCCAAAATTGTTACTGAATTGGATAATTTTATAAAATACTTTCAAATAAAAGATTTCAATATCTATTTCTTTAAGAAAATTATTTTGTTCTTAAATCTCTTATACAGTGTTTTCGTGTTCATGAAGCTAACTACCTGCTTCTAAAGACTTTGACCTTTATATTGGTATGTATAGTTAAGTGTTTTATAGGAATACAAAAAACAAGTTGTTGATTACCAAAACATTACATCAGAGAGCATGCATGGTGCTATATTAATAATACGTAGTTCCTGCAACCAGCTGATAAAACTAAGCACTCATAAAGTGAAGCCCACAGCGACAGGCCTGTGAAATTTAGATCCATAAGACCAAAACCATTTCAAGGACTCTCTTCAAGAGGAACTGTAACTTAGATCTGTCTGCTAAATTTTGTCAGATCACCTGTCTTTCCTCCTAGTTTCTGTTTATAATAGAGGTGGAGGGGAACGGAGCAGGGAAACTGTGACTTTGTGTCTGTACCTGTGTTGGGAGAGGGCATCCACCTTTAAAACAAGTATTTTATCGTCTTTTATTGATTTTTAAAGTACTGTGTTGATTATAATACATTTTCAACTATGGAAATATGTGAAGAATGCAGCTACCAGGGATAGCTTTTAGGAGTTTGATACCATAGATCTAAATTCTTATTTTCTATATGTATATGTGAATGATAGAATTATCACAAAAGCATTATCATGCCATACATTTATTGAATATAAGCTTGCTTAAAATTAAATTATCACATGCATTTTTCCATATCCTTGAACATTTTCCAAGAAGATAATTAACAATTGTGTAGAATTACTTCTAAGGGTGCTAATTCATTTGATTAATTTCTTTTTTTTTTAACTATTTTTTAAAGAGGGAAGGACAGTGAGAGAGAGAATCAATTTTATTTATTTTTCATCTGCCTTTGTCTGACACTTAGTTGTGCATGTGGTGCTGGGGTTCAAACCTGGGTCCATGTGCATGCCAGGCAAGCGCTCCAACCCCAGAGCCACCATTCCAGTCCCTGATTAATTTCTTATTCCACAAGTAAACTCTTTTTTACTGGCCTGTGCCAAGTGAAGCCTACGGGACAGAAGTCAATTAAATATAATCCGAATTCTTAATTCCTAACTGAGGTAGCTGCCGTGTGAAAATTAACTAGTATAAAATGTGTCCATATATGATCTATCAGTGTAAATTTATCTAGTAGTTTCAACTTTAGTTGTCTCATAATTTTTTTCAAAAAGTCTCCCTGCCTCCCTGTGTTTTCCAGCTGAAGGGGGGGAAATTACCCAAAGCCCACATTCCTTTCCCAAACCTTGCAGCAGAGGGACACACATGTGTAGTCCCAGTCACTGTTTTCCCTTCCTTCCCCACTCTCGTTAGACCCCTGGAGGGACAGCATGGACTCACCCAGGATGTACCTGACACCCTCAGAACCTTCCCAGGCCTGCTCTACAACAGCTTCTTTTGTTTCTTTTTAGCTTTTTTGCTGCATGCAATTGACTTTTTTTTCAAAGAGAGAGAATCAAGTTTTCTGTATTTTTCATCTGGTTCTGGTTTCTCTGACACCCAGTTGTGTACAAGGTGCTGGGGTTTGACCTTGGGTCTTCGCACATGCCAGGCAAGCGCTCTAACCCCTGAGCAACCACGCCAGCCCCTGTAATTGACTTTTAAAAAACCATTTCTTGTTGTGGCCACATACTCAGAAAATTTAGCACTTCGGCCATTTTTAAGCGCACAACTTAATGGCATTAAATCTGTTGAAATCGTTGGACAAATATCTTGGCTATCCATCCCAAGAACGTTCCATTATTTCAAACTGAGAACCTTTTAAATGTTTAGATTCAGAACAAAAATAAGTCCCTAACCTAAGGCCAAAAATAGTTTGATCTAAAGTCAATTGAAAATAGTGATACTTCTCCACTCATGAAAGGACTTCCCCCGTTGTCCCTTTTTTCTCCATTTATGATTGTTCTTTCAGTTAAGTACAAGAGAGTTGGTGGTCCCAAAGGGCAGCACGCTGGCATAGGAAGTGCTCCCAGAGTTTGTAATGCTCTTGTTTGCACTTCAGAACATTTTCCTGAGGTTCTGGGGACGCTATTCTCAGTAACCATTTCATATACCACAAGACTCAGCTACTTTTAAAATTCTCAGTTATATATTTGTTCTAAAGTTCATTAGTTTAAAAGAAAGCACCAATACATTCAATTCTTGTTTTCACATATATTGTTGCCTAGAAAAAGGCTTAGTTTTAAAAAAAAAAGAGCATATGTGATTCAATTAAAGGAACATTCGTGTATAAATCATGTTGTTGGTGTAAACATTAGTGTGTAAATCATAGTGTTGGTGTAAGCGTTCGTGTATAAATCAGTGTTGGTGTAAGCGTTCGTGTATAAATCATGTTGTTGGTGTAAACATTGGTGTATAAATCATAGTATTGGTGTGCTGGGGAGACACACTGGAGTACAAATAAATGCTACTCAGGAACCCAGTTCTGAGGTGTCTTTGAACCCATACCACCTTCCCTTGCAGCTTCTAGCAGCAGGAGGGTGCAGGTAGATGACCACCTGGAAGCTTCTCAGCTGTTCTCCTGGGCTGGGGAGGAGCTCAAGGACCCCTAGAAACTGAGAACACTAGGTCTATCTGGTCTGATTTCCAGGACTTACTGCATACCTGGGAAGCCCTGTCTCTGTGGTGGTATTCCACTGCTCGTGATGGTTTCACTGCTTGCAAGGATAGAAGGAAGAAAAGATAGGAAGGTCTGTTTTCTAGAAGCCTGTCTCCTGTTTTGATTCAGATCTTAGATGGAAGGATAAAAGTCTGTTTTGGTGGCCAACTGGGTTTTGGTTGGGCAAGTCTTTCTGAAGAGGGCTCAGCCTCTCCTGGGATGTCACGCCTCATGCAACCTTCAGGGTTGGGGAGGGATGGATGAGCTTAGCCCTGGGACTGGGGAAGCCTGGTGCCCAAATGGCCCACAGGAGGAGAGGAGGGAATTGCTCTTCAGATGCTGTCTCCCTTTGTTTCTTTCCTGTTACTCTTGCCAGGACTGCCCCTGCCAGAAAGGCTGGGGCAGGTCCCGTGCAATTTAGGTTTCCAAAGTGGGAGGGGATAGAAATCCCAAGACCTTGTTGCAAGAGAATGGGACTGCCTGGCCCTGGCAGCTGTTCCCAGATGGTCATCGTAAGTAAGACGGCTTGTCACTCTAGACCTGAGAATTCGTAGGTAATCATTCTTCTTCCCTTCTTTCTCTCTTTCTCCTGTGCTCTCTAATCTTTTTTTTTTAATAAAGAGTAGAATGATAAACATGATATATAAAACATGTATAAAAAGTAAAATATTTTCTTACTGTGTTCAGTGCTCTCTCTCTCTTCCCCACAGGCTCTGTGTAGGTATATTGCTACATTTTTTATGCTTACCTATACATATACAATATACACTTATAAATGTGTATACCCAGTACCTGCAATAAATGAAGAAATTGTAAAATGAAACTAGGTACTTGTTGCTATGTGGAGATACACTAAGTCTATTTATCCAGAGCACTGTAAAGGGTGTTTAGCTGCTTTTGGAAATTCTACCATATGAACAGGGATGCTGTGAACATTTTTGAACATGTATCTTGACTCACTTTTTAATGTTCTCTGTAAGCAAGAAAGGGAATTTCTTCAACCTTTAATACATTCAGGATTTTGGCAAATAATGTCATTTTGCCATCTTTACAAAACAGTCACGAGTTTGCTTTCATTTAGTCTAAACATATACTTCCCTCCTATTTCACCCATTAGAACTTTTTTAGGCGGTGGGACTGAACCTGCGACCTCAAGCATGTGGGGTAAGTGCTCTCCCATGAGCCACATCCCCAACTCCCCACCCGTTTTGAAACAGTTTATTACTAAGATGCTAAGATTGGCCAAATGGTTGAGAGGCATGGAACGGGTTCTCCCCAGACCCTTTAGATGGGGAGCACGGTCCTGCCAACCCCTGGGTATCAGACATCTGGCTTCCAGACTAAGAATCAATTTGTCTTGTTCTAGGCCTCTGTCCATGGTTGTTTGTTATAGTAGTCACAGGAAACTAATACACATCTTGAGAGCCCCCAAGTCTCAACCCACTGAGTCCAGAATTTGATCTCAGTGAGTATAGGGTTCCAGGCAATGGGTGGGAGCTGTAACACAAGTGCTTCTCTGAAGCCTGGAAGGTGGAAGGAGGGCCTCTTCCATCAGCAAGCAGAAAGCGTCCAAACCGTGGGCCACAATTGCGAGAAGTAGTTCTGTCCTCATTCCTAGTCTGCCACCGTCCTCACGCTGGGAATCCTTCAGCAGCCTTTCTTCTCCCCCATAGCGACTGTTTGTGGAGGACTGCCCACATTAACAAATGCCCATGAATAGAATTTGGAGAATCTCCTCAGAGAATAGATTCCTTATTCTTTTTTATTTTTCAAAGAGAAAGGGACAGAGAGAGAGATTCAATTTTTATTTGGTTTTTCATGTGACTTTCATTGCTCCGACATTTTGACACTTCATTGTATATGTGGTGCTGGGGTTCAAACCCTCGTCCCCCTGCATGCCATGCCAGCACTGCAACCGCTGAGCCACTGCTCCAGCCCCTAGATTGCCTTATTTGACATGGCCAGGAGGTTGAGGGACTTTCTGGTTGGTAGTTGTAAGGAGACCTCTGTTACGGAGCAACCAGCAAGAGTTGGGGACAGTTTTAGGAAGTGGCCACAGGGGTTCACTCTGAGACGGTAGACTATATATTTGGTTGTGGTCTTACATGCCTTTGCATCATCTCGTCCCCTGTGCTTATCCGCCATTTCCCTCACAAGAGATGACTTGTGGCACAGGGTCACATCTCGTATCTTGTGGAAGCACATTCACCTTTTAGAAACAAGTTTGCTGGGAATTTTCTTGAAATTTATCCAGTAAATCTGTATTTTAAATGAGAGCAATAAAAGCATGAAACAAAACTCCTGACTTCTAACAGAACACAGATTGCGTGTCCCTAGCCTGAAATGACAGATCCAGAATGCACCAAAATCCAGTACGTTTTGAGGGTTGACATGACGTCAGAAGTATAAAATCCCATGCCTGACTGCGTGGGACATGTCACAGTAATAAGGCAGATTCTTCGAAAATGTTGTGCATGGTTACCATCAGGCTTTGTGTACAAGGTGTTTATGAAACAGAAATGAATTTCGTGTTTAGACTTGAGTCCCATCCCCAATATGATCTTATTATATATGTGTGAAAATATTCTAAAATCCCAAAAAATCCAAAGTCAGAAGCACTTACGGTCCCAAGCATTTTGGATAAGGGATATGAAACCTATTAAAAACAAATAGAAGCATTTTCGAGGAAGCCAGTTAGTGGGATGGGGTTACTTTATATTCATGTCTTGCTACGTCTTTACTGACGTCTCGTGTTCTTTGCTGTCTTGAGGTGTGTAAACCTCCACACGTGATCAAACGATTTAACTTGGGCCAGCAGGTTCTGCTGTCAGCCATCCTATGTTGATTCCTGTCTCTCCCTCAGAATGGCTCTTAGCTGCACACGGGGCCCAGCTTTTCTCCATCGCACGCAACCCCACTCCCCTTTTCCCCAAGCTGTCTTGAGAAAAACAGCTTGTTCCCAGCTCCTTTTTCTATGGCGTCTTTACCCCTTCCTCCATAGCTGGGAAGAAGTTGTGCTTCCTTCTGAAATTCTATACTTTGACTGGCTACTAAACACACACGCACATTTGGGCACACACCATTTCAATCAGTTCTAGCTGATGCACCATCATGGGCCATGATTGCCTCAAGGCAGGGCCTGACTCTTAAAAACTCTTACATCATCTTTGATGACCTCAGTATCTTTAACCATGACCTATTTTATAAACTTGGTGCCCTGTGACTAGGCTGGTGCCCTGTGACTAGGCTGACAAGCACCAGTTATACCCTTAAATCTTTTTCTCTTAGATTACTTTAGCCGGGAAATCTGTGGTTTGATTTATCTCTGTCCCACATCTGTTTTAATTTCTGTACCACTCCTTCAGGACTACCACCTAACCTACTCGCTTTCCAAGCTCCAGGGAGTTCCCTGGTACTAATTACTTAATATTAGTTTCCTAATACTAATCACCTCTTCCTGCTTGGTTGCTCTGTCCTCCTGAGCCAAGCTGTGGTCACAGTTTGTTGTTATTTTGAGACAGAATCTTGCTATGTTGCCAAGGCTGGTCTCAAAATTCCTGGCAAGTGATCCTCCTGCCTCAGCCTCCCAAGATTGGAACTATAGGTATGCACCAATGTGCCTGGATGTTGTCACAGCTTTTAATACTGTGGATCACAGCTACAGCCTAGGGGTTCTTACTGCTTCTGTCTTGATCCTGAGTTCTGCAGATTCTTTTATCCCAATCCTCAATCCTAAATTATCTCGCTCGCTTGCACAGATGTGCATGAGCACTTGCTCGCTTGCTCTGTCAACTTGTTTCCAGCTACACAGCTTTTAAACAAGCAAAAAAGGTAAAACATATAGTAGAAACAGTGGTGATTTAGGGAGGCTCAATTGATGTAAAGGATATCTGAACACAAATATAAAAGACAAAAGAGAGCATTGAGGCTTTCTGGGGAAGAACATTCCAGAAGAGGCCTCAAGCGCAAAGACCTTTTGAGGTAGGAACATGCTTAGAATATTTGAGAAATGGCAAGGGGCCAGTGTGATTGATGTGGGAATGGGTAAGTGTGGAGAGAGGGGATGAGAGGAGGCAAGAAGACAAGGTCAGGTAGGTAGCAGGAGCAAGATCACATGGGACTCTGGAGCGTAGAAAATAAGAGCTTTGATTTTACTTGGAGTGAGATCCAACACAAAGGGCTCTGAGCGTAGAAGGGATTTTTAGGGTCTAAGCAGGGAGGCCAGGCAGCAGGAGTGTTGGAAGTGGTTGTATTTAGAAGGTAGGGCTGATGGGAGCTCAGAGTCTTTGCTGGAGCAGAAGGCAGGCGGGAATTGCAGTTTACTAAGCTGGAAACATACAGAAGGAGTAAGTTTGGAGGTGAAGAACAGGAATTTGATTTTGGCCATTTTAACCTAGTTGGCAAAATCTATAGTATATGCCCAGGATAATGCTTCATGCACACCAGTACCTTAATAAATGTTCGGTTTAATTTTGATGTGGTGATTTGGCTTTTGTAAATACTCATAATTTTCATTTCTTAGCTCCTTATTGCTGGCTCTCTTTATACCGAAGAGAAAGCTGATTAGGTTTATAGAAGAAAGAATCAGTTTTATTTAGTTTTTCATGTGGCTTTTTTGTTGCTCCGAGACATCATTGTGTACGAGGTGCTGGGTTTGAACTCACATACTGCACATGCCAGGCAAGCGCCATAACCTCTGAGCACCGCTCCAGCCCCCTCATTAGGTTTATAAATAGAAGATAAATTTGAGTTGTGTAATTAGTGAAATGGATTTGGCTCCAGCCTTGCCAGAGCACTCTGATAATCTCTTCTGTGGATGCTAATTGCTGAGTTCCTTTAATGAGTAGGATCTCTCTATAATATATACTAATGGGTTTGATCTCCATCATCATACCCCCAAAAATTCTTTAAAGAATGTACACTGAGCTCTAAAATATCAGAACTTATTTGAGGTCATGAAACTCATTAGGTGTGATTCCTCTGTTATGGGAGTGAAATGGGATCAAGATATGGAATAGACATCCAGGAGACTGCCATCATTATTTTATGGTACCAAAATAGTTTGCAGAAATAAGCCTTTGTTTGGCATTTTTAAGTGCTAAATTCTACCTTTCCTTACCAAGAAATCCGTTTCCTCCCAGGTGTGTGCATAACTGCTATTCTTAGTCATTTTTCCAGTTTTGATCTTCTTGACTGACGTTTTGTTCTTTTTTATAAATTGAATCCATATCTTCTCCTACTGCTTATTTCTCTTTTATACTGAAATAACCTGTGACATTTGAAAGCTAATCTGTTTGATCTCCTAGTGAACATGTTCAGATCATTTGACAAGGTTCTGAAATGCTTTCAGTGAGCCAGGCCCCTTCTCAGGTTATGACAGCGTAACACCCTCGCGAATGAGCCTGGCTTTCTGTCCAGTGGTTTAGTTTATCATTGTATGCAGAATTTCAAAAAATCAAGCATTATGTGATATGGGCATAAAAATGCAATTAAGGACAGTGACACCTGAAGTTCTCTTTTGGTGTCCAGGACCCATTAGGTAAGGAGTAATTAGGGTCACGCCATCTTGAGACTGTGTTGCTTAGGTGTGCGTGTGTTCTCTTCTTTTTACTAGAGTTCTCAGTCACTGCTACATATTAATGAGCCAGTCATCTGTAAAGGATGTAGACATCGTCACACCTTCAGAAGCTTTTGAGAAACATCTGTAAGGTCCTGTGTTCAAGCTGTACTCCTGCTACAATGGTAGAGGATTTTCGTAGTTTGAAAAGTATGATGCGCAAATTTAGGCAGAAGATGACTGTATGCAAATTTTTAAAAATTCAAGCACTTTTTAATTCACCACTGTGTGAATACATTAAAAATTTTGTTTTAATATTTTTAGTGTTTATGTTTACTTTGCTTGTAGAAAAGCATTAAAAATCAGGGAACTGCTCTGGACCTTCTCTTTGGGCATAATGACCGGATGACTGATTCCTGTTATATGTTTAGGAAATTAAGTTTTGATCAGAGGCCATTAGGCGCACTACTATTTTCCTTTTATACTAAAGCACACTTAAAGGAAGAAATGATGTGATTACAGGAAGTATATTTTCCCATCTGAAAATATTAGCAGTATTTTTTTATATTACTTATTTTAAAAGTTAATTTTCTAAAGATGAAATCTCTAAATAGGTCATGGGCTTGCTCTTTTTTGTAGGTGGGAAAAAGTGAGTTCTAAAGAGGGTAATTGGATCTGTCTGATACTAGAAGACTTGGCAAGTATGAAGTATGTTCTTAGGATCAGAGGTGGTTATTCACCTTCTTTCTCTAGTATTCATCTTCTCATTCATGTCATTTGTAATGAGTACCAAGTATATGCCCCACACTGTGTTGTCTCCTGGAGACATGAGAATTCCAAACAAGGGACCTTCCCTCGTGGAGCTCCCGTTCTCATAGAACACATTCAACAAGTAAGATAAGAGGGCAATGATTAGACAGAATGTGTTAGAAATTTAATGCAACTGATTCAATTTAAATTTAAAAATTTAATACTTTAAAAACATTTATTTACTTAGTTATTTGGTACTGGGGATTGAACCCAGGGATGCTTAACCACTGAGCTACATACCCAGCCCTTTTTATTTTCTGAAATAGGGCCTTGCTAAGTTGCTGAGGCTGGTCTTGAACTTGTGATCTTTCTGCCTCCAGAGTTGCTGGAATTACAGGCAAGTGCCACCACAACTGGCAAAGTGGGGTGCTTAATGCAGTTATTGTGGGAGTGGGTTCCTTAGAAAAGGATGAGTTTGACCCTCCCCACCCTCGTTCTCTTTGCATTTCTGCCTCACCACCAAGATACAGCGAGAAGTCCCTCACCAGGTATTGACACTTTGATTTTGGACTTCCGAGCCTCTAGGACTGTGAGAAAATAAATTTCTATTCTTTATTAATTACCCAGTCCTTGGTATTTTGTTACAGCAGCACAGAATGTACTGAGACAAGCAGGATGGTCCAAGAAGCCTGTTTGAAGAGCCGACATAGGAGTGGAGGCCTGAAAGTTGAGCCGAAGCCATTCGAGTGATTGTTACCATCATAAGCACCATGTTCAAAGGCCTTGAGACTAAAAGTAGATGAGGGTAATTGGCAGGAAGGAGGTCATAGGAAGCATGACGTTAAGTACAGAGTTTATTCTAAAAGCAGTGGGAAGTCATTGCAGGATTTTAAAGATTGGAATCACAGTTTTTAAATCCTCTTCGTGCTGGCTTCGCAGTTTGGATGGGATGGCATTTGCATGGACAACCCTGAAGAGTCATGGCAGTAATTCCAGTGGAATGCGGTGGTGTCCACATCAAGATGGTTGCAGTGGAAGGAAAATAGGGGAACACGTATGCTTAAGAGGTAGAATTGGCAGAACTCAGACCTTTGGTGACACTGGTTCTTTGTAAGTGGCTCTTCTTCGTCTTTGCCAACTAAGTCGCTGAAGCGCAGCATCTTGCTATAGTTGTAACCCTTTTTTTTCTTTTACAAAGTTAGATTGCACTTCATTCTCCATGTTTATAGTTCTTTTATTGTTTACTTTATTGTTGCAGAGCTAAAGGTGAAAGCCAGGTCCTCGCCCATGTCAGTATTTGTAAATTTTGCTCGTGTATGTGATTGGCCTGTTGCTGGTCTTTTCTGCTAGGTGCTGTGGTGCACACCTGTAATCCCAGTGACTTGACAGGCTGAGACAGGAGGGATCAAAAATTCCAGGATAGCCTCTGCAGAAAGGCTGAGCCCCTGTCTCAAATAAATGTAAAAGGGGATGTGGGATGGGAATGGAGCTATGGTAGAGTACCCCTGGGTTCAGTCCCCAGTACTACAAAAAAAAAGAAAAAACAATTAAAATCTTTTTTCTTATATTTTTAAGAGCCCTTCAGATTTACAGTCTGATAGCTTGAAAAATATTTTGTCCTGTGTGGTTACTTATCATTCAATTTTATTTGTGGATAAATATCTTTTGACTAAGTTTTTAATGGTTATTTATTTAAAACTGTGGTTTATGCCCGTGTTTCCACATGTGGGTTAGAGTCTTGTGAGCCTGAAAGAGCATATGGATAGCTCGTTTTGAACTTTCGCTCTTTCAGTGTAACGTGCCACAGTGATACACACTCGGGGGCTTTTGAGAGCAAAGAACTTATTTGACATAATGCAAAACAGCCTTGACCATGCTTGTTCAAGCCTCGTATCAATTTTTTTTATCTTTTTATGTGTAAAAATCAGGAGCGTGGGTGTTCGGCACCAAATGTGAGTTCAGGATACAGATGCTCAAAAAGGAGTCAGATCTAAAAGTAGCTGAGCAGAGCCTTTTTATTGGGAATCAGCTTTCAGAAGAGGTTCACCAGCCCACCAGAGTGAGGGCGGGCTGGGGAAGTCCCACTGGGCCAGGCTGGGCAACGACTATAGTCAGGGGTGGGCAGGGGAAGTTTGGGGGTCTCCTATCCCTTGGGGATTAGCTGGTGACTCCATTGATCATAGGGCAGTTGGGAGGTGCCTTTGGGGTTTATCTGCCAGCGACTGATTGGTTGTTCCTTCCCTCCAGGGCTGCCTGATGCCCTGTCCCCACCCAGCTGCCTGAACTCAACCAACATGCTTTTTGTTAATTTTGAAGCGTATAGTTCTATACAGTTTATTCACAATTCAATAGTCACTGTTGGTTAGTTTTAAAATTCTATTTTGTTGTGTTCAGAGTTATGGAAGCCAGAGAATAAAGCTTAATAACATGTTATATAAAGCATGAATAAGTATTTCTAGGATAGTTCTTCTGGTAGACTGTGTGCCATTCAATGGCTTTTTTACTTCTTTGAGGTCCAAGACATGGTCCTGTGAGATTATAGGACTGTTCAGATAGGCAGTGTGTTTGCATAAAAACTATAAAAATAGTCATGTTGCTAATTATGGAGTCAGCAGATGCATAATAAAATCACGTGAGTGTCATGCAGAGCGCCAGTTGATGGGTTGGAAGGCGAGTTGTAGTTCCTGCAGTTCCATTTCCTGCTTGTGTCACGTTCACCCAGACTCCCTTGGGAGACTGTCTCTAGGATCCTTTCTTGGGGGTATGTGATTTCGTTGCTGTTACGCTGCCCCCTGGTGGTATTGCCCCTTCGTCCAAAGCCAAAGCTGGGGCGGCTGGAACCTAATCCTGTGATCTAGTACTGACCTACTTCTTGGATGAGGTTCCTTTCTAGTCCGCTGGGCTTTGGTGCTCTGAACTGTTGGTTGGTGCTAAGGAAGATCACTCGATATGAGGCCCAGAAGTTTGGGGAATTGCCAGATTCTGATTAGAATCAAGAAATCCGTTAATGGCGACTAGAGAAAAGTTGATGGTTGTTTACTTTAAAGATTTGGTATAGTTGCTGGGGCCAGAGGCTTGAGTATGGAAATAAAAAAGTAGAGGAGGTCTACTCTTTCTTTTCTTGAAATATTTAATCCTGTTTTACTTCCAGGAGAACAGGAGAAGGAGAATGGGGAAGAATTAAACATGGTAGAACTACGGACATGCAGGAAAACAAAAGCCAAGTGCCTTCTGTAGCCAGAAATATCTGTAAGATGTATCTTGAAGTATCATCGATTTAGAATTCACCCCTTTTAGCATTCCGTGGTCTGAAAATAGTTTGAACTCCCCTAGCTATGAAACAGGAATTAGAAATTTATTTTGGGAGAGAAGCTTGAGCTTAATTTCTCCTAACTGGGCCTGGGAACTGTTGCTGATTTTGAAACGTGGTGTTAGTTCCCAGGGTCATGTTCCTTAAATCGGCTTTACTTTTTCACTTCATTGAGTCAAAGTTTTAAGTACAGTTTGGTAGACTTTTCTCAGTGAAATGGAAAACCTTTGGTTACCCAACTAAGGGGTCCTTCTTTCTTTCTTTCTTTTCTTTTTTTTTTTTATTTAAGAGAGGAAGAGAGAAAGAGAGAATGGGCTTTAGTTAGTTTTTCATCTGGCCTTTTTTTCTCCAACACTTAGTTGTGTATGTGGTGCTGGGGATCAAACGTGGGTCCTCACACATGCCAGGCACACACCTCAACTCCTGAGCCACTGCTCTAGCCCCTAAGGGATATTTCTAATCCTTAGTGGATTATAGAAGTTCTATTTATATTTCAGAAAAAATGTTTTTAAAAAATTTATATTAATCAACAAATTATATCTGCTACCAACACTAAATAATCCCCAATTTAAAAACTGAGAGTATACTTTAAATGAGTTGCTTTTTATTAATATCAGTTGGATATAAGGAGTGGCTACTCCAATCAGTCTTCCAAAGTTCATAGTTTATTAAAAGTGGCCATGCATTTAAGTTAAAATAATCACAAATTTCTAACTGCTTTTAGGTTAGCATAAGCATTCTGAGAGAGAAGTAACTTAGAAACTAAATTAAATCTTTTAAGGATGTTTGGATGGTGTATGAGCAAGGGAAAATGTATTTGAAATGTGGGCAGCCTTAGAAAATCGGAGGAAATGGTTTCTGTTTACAAAATACTTATTGAATTTTGGTACCCTTATTGCCAGTCTTCATATAACAGAGGTGACATTGCCTTTTATATGGTTGTGATAGAAAGTATAATCAGAATTCTACTTTTGGATATTGAGAACACTGCCTCTGTGCATTATGTCTCCAGTGGGTCTTCTGGTTGGGGCAGAAATTCCAGGGAGGAAGGTCAAGAGCTGGGAGATTTGGGGTTGGGATGAAATGGAGGAAAATAAAGATAAGATGATAACAAGCAGGATGGAGCATTTGTCGAAATCTTTTTTTTCCTTGAAAATAATTCATTACTGTGAAATAATAATAATAGAAAAGCATTTTATATTTGCAAACTCTGTTTTTGGACACCTGATGAACCTTTTAATTTTGACAAATTATGTCCCCTTTAGTTCTGAGAAATGTTCTTAAATAATTTGTGTCTGTGTGTGTGTGTGTGTGTCTGTGTTCGTGTCTGTGTGTGTGTGTCTGTGTGTGTCTGTGTGTCTGTGTATCTGTGTATCACTGGGAGTTGAATCCAGGGATTCATGTATGCTAGGCAAGCACACTGCCACTGAGCTGCATCCCCAGCCCCTCTTTGGTTATTTCTTAAATGACGAAGATTTAAACATCTTTACCTTTCTTTCCTTTGCACTCCTCCTGTTCAGATATTAAACTTCGTAGATTACTTTTTTAGCGTTCTTTTCTCATGATTTCCCATCTTGCTCTTTGTTCTACTTTCCGAAAGATTATTCAGCTTTATTTTCTGATGTTTCTATTGTGTTTTTTCATGAGTTTCTGAGCAGCTTCTTTTTAAGATAATCTGTTCCTTTTCTTGCTTCTTTTTTCAGGTACCATCGCGTTCTGGTTCCACACCTTCCTCTTTGAGAATGTTAATAATTTTTAACATTATTATTTCTCTACTTTGTCCAGGTTTCTTTGTTACGGTTGTTGTCTTATTTTGTTTTTGTTTCATACTCTGCGTTTTATATTTATTTAAAGAGTTTTTTCAAATGTCTGGTGGACTGGGTAGTTTCCGTTTTTGTTTTGTTTAATTGTCAGCAGTAATAAAGCTATCTAGAAGCTTTATGCCTGGAGGTAGCTTTTTATATGAGACAGTGCAAGATAATCAGTGTGCTTTGGACTTTTCTCTCAATTTTGGGAGGTCTACAGCGGAAAAAAAAAAACCCAACATTTACTTGGAAGTTATTCTGGGTACATGATGAGGTAATGGGCGAGAGCAGATTCTGCTTTTGACCATCTGTTTGCTTCTTTCACTTGATCGCTTGGTTTTACTAAGATACCCAGCTTCCACCTGTTTGGTGTCCCCACCTCTGGAGACCCCAGTCTCTTTCTAAAGAATAAATGTCTGCCTGCTCTGGTATGAGGGAGAGGCAATTGCTAGCTGTACAAAGTGAAAGTCTAGAGGTTCCTTTTTAAATGGTTTTGACCAGTTCCCCATTCTTCTTAAGTCTTCTGTTTGGTAAGTCAGACGCCGCCTCTCCCCTCTGCTAGCTTAGGGTGCTGCTTCCTTAAGTCCACTGCATCCACGACCATTAGTCCATCCACTTCCTAATGTCACATGGATTTCCTGTTTTCTCCTCTGTTCTCATTGACTTTTTTTGCTTTTTTATCCTTTTAAATTGTCTGAACTTCTGCCATCTCAGAGGTGTTTTTGAAGGCAGTGAAAATGAATATGTTTAGTTAGATATCATTTTTGAAATTGAATTCATCTTTGATTGCCGGAGTTCCCTGAAGGGGGATTATGGGTACTGAACTGATAGTTTTGAGGTTTGCAAAAGCTGGACAATGGATTTTATATGCTTTGTATTTGTGCTAACATCTCTTCCTCTTTTGACCTCCCTCTGCTCTCTTGTCTTTCCTCCTGAGGTATAAGTGGGTCACAAACCAGAGGAGAGAACCTACAATTTTCTTGTCTTTAAAGCTTTAAACACTTTTTATTTGTTTTTGACGGTGCTGGGGATTGATTGAACTGAGAACCTCCCATTTGTTAGGCTGGTCATTAAGGCTTCATTTTATACCTGTTTTATTTCTCAAATTCATGGTTTGATGTACTTACTGCATTCATACCTGCAAAATTTCCCTTCTGGTGGACCATTTCTTCATGTGATTCATAATTTTCAATCATTTCTCATGCTCAGCAGAGGCTTCCTTTTCCATGAGAGCCCTGTGAACCCTTGCTTTTTGAGGGGTCCCTAAGGAGCTATTTTGCATTTCTTTCTCTTTAGTATTTGTGTTAATTTCTTGGCCTAGAAATTCATACCATGCATATAGTGTCAGTTTAGACTCTATATTATTGTGTGCCGATTTTTCCATTTTTCTGTCCTAAAGGGATCCTTTCTTTAATCAAGGGCTTTGTTTCCATTCCCTTCCTTGGATGGAATCTGAACGATTTCCCCTACTAACTTCTACGGTTCAAGTCTGGTCTCCCCCTGGGCTTGCAACTTTTCCACTCTAGCTTTGAGATTCTTCTTCTTTTGGTACATGGGAAATTCCTTTTCTTTAATTTGAAACTGAAAATTTCAGCAGTTACATTTTTCATTGGTTTTGTGTGCTTGGTGTACAAAGATGACATGTATCACTGGGTTTATGCTCCACAACCAGAAGCCATCTCTTTTGCATTCTCTTTTATTCTTGTTTTCAACACACTCCTTAAACCTGTACTGTTTTAGGCTATAGAGACTCCGAGGCAGTTGAGGCTGGGCTTAGATTATGTCCAGAGCAAAGGCCCGAATGAGATCCTGAGAGGGCATTGGCCTGCAGTGGAGCCAGGCTGGGGGTAGAAACCAGAGTGCAGCAAATGGCAGCAGGAAAGGGGGACAGATTGGAGAGAGCATCCGTGGTGGGGTCTCTAGGATCTCACAGCTGATTAGTTGGAGTGGGTGAGAGGCACGTGAAGCTGCATTCTCTTTGCACAGGTTCAGCTTGCAGGTTTTTTGTTTATTTTTGCTATTTAAAAGATTGTTTAGGGGCTGGAGCGGCAATTACAGTGCTTGCCTAGCATGCACAAGGACGTGGGTTTGAACCCCAGCACCACATACACAACAAAGTGTTGGAGCAACGAAGGCCACGTGAAAAACTAAAAAAAAAAATTGCTCTGTCGTTCTCTCCCTCTCTCTCGCTGTCCTCGCTCCTGTCGTTCTGTTGTTTAACTGCGTTGGGTATGGTTTAGCCCACCTTGCCTGCCGCAGCCCTCGCCATTCGCTGTTGGCCAGGTGTGCCTGGTCTCTGGAGGTATTTCCTAGGTAGAGAGCCTGGTTGATCGTCTTCCTCGGCAGTCTTTTAAATGTATGTCTGCTTCTCCTGAAGAGACAGGGATCAGAAAGGACCAAGGAATGGTAGGGCTGGGTGACCTCATTCCTCTCCTCTGACACTGGCTCTGCTACCATCCCCAGCCTCCTGACTGACCATTATTGAATTTTCTGCAGAAAAGGAAAGAAGAAAGGAAGGATTCGAACGTTTGTCTCCCTTAGATGTCTCCAAATAGCTCCTGTTCTTAGGTATCTATTGAAGTCCATGTCAGATTTCTAATCTTTTTGCTGCAGTTCTGTAGGATAGCAGCGTTATTTTTGCTTTGGAGATGGGTAAGCCAAGGGCAGTGTAAGTGAGTCAGGCCCATCTGATTGCTGCTTTAGGGTACAGCATCCTAGTCTCTTACAAAACAGGGCCAGGAACACGGCCTCGTCTTTTTCCTAAGCTGTTTAATTTTTTTGTCAGTCTTAATTTGCTTATGTGATGATGGATTCAAAGGTGCATACAGAGAGCGCTTTTTAATTCCAGCTAAGCCAGCAGTGAATTAGAAAGTGTAGTTCTCATTTTTAAAAACAAGAAGAGCAAGGAACAGAATGCTGTGACAGGAGTGGAGCCTGTCTTCTTGCCCAAGATTCTCTGAGCGGATGAGATCAGCACTGTGAGCCTCAGCTCCTGTGTGAGGGGTGGGACCTGGGAACGCTGGCTGCGTCCTGACACTCTCCAGTGCTGAAAGCCAAGTGCACGTTCTGCTCACTAACCAGGCACAGGTTAAAATAGCCTTGATGGCCCCGGACAGAGAGGCAGCCAATCCGCTGATGGGAATAGATCATCTTCAAAGGTTTTGTGCTTGAGTTCTAAGATGGAAGCCCTTGGGAACACTGCCGTGAGGAGCTGTCAGAAGAGCTGTGCATAGCTTTCCTGATTGTGAGGGCAGCAGAGCTTTCAAATGGCCTTTCCCATTCCGTAGCAGCCTGGCTGGATAGGTACTGAAGGAATCTAGATGGCAAAGCAGTTGAAATTCTCGTGCTCAGTTGTTTTTCTCTCTGGCGTGATGGGAACTGTCTGAGGCTTGAAGTTCTTCAAGCACTTAGGTTTGCATTTCAACTTCTTTGTTGGTTCACCTCTTAGGACCATTATGTTAGGGGAATATCAAGGATTTTGGAACCTAATTATATACAGAGGACAAAGGCTTCAGTTTTTTAGGAAAAAACTACAAGCTCATTTCATATTTTTAAAGAAAGCCAGTGTAGGCAGCATCTATTTTAAAGTTTACAATGCAGCCTGCATGTTTAAAAACAGATTATGCTTGATAGAAGAGTAGTCATTTTCCCCTTCCAAACACAAGGAATATGTGTTCATCAGAGAAATATTAAAATATTGGAAAAAGAAAATCATTTCATAATTGGTATCCAATGGAACAGTTAAAGTGGCAACCATTTCTAGACTTTTGTCTCATAGTACATGGTTTTACAAAAATGATATTCTGTTTTATATAACCTGTTTATTCACTTGATGGAACTATAAATGTATATCACTGTCGTATAGAAATGTAGTACAGTCTCTAGTGGTGGCTTAATATTCTGCTGTGTGATGAGTATCGGTTGCTACTGTAGAACTTTCCATCTGTTTTTATTTTGCTGTAATAAATGATTCTTTGAATTTTCTGGTTACTAAATATTTATATACACATCCTGTCAAAAAATGAGTCAAATGGGATCTTGGGGTCTGGGCAGTGGAATTCACTGGTGATAGGACTCTGTGATAATGTGGGTGGAACAGTTGTCCGTTCATACGCTCAGGAACAGCTGGAATCATGACACATGGTATACAATTGGTATGGCTGGTTTCTTGTCATTATATCATAGCCCTTAATTTTTTACAAGCAACCAAAGATTATCTCTTTTCCACTAGCACATTGAAGGCTACTACATCCCAATGTAGTTCCTCCATTTTAGGGAGGGGGCATAAGAAGGGAAGCTATCATTTGGGTAAGTTATAGAGAAGCCACTTCAAGGGATACATTTCAGATATCATGAAATCTAAGCAGTAAGCCCCATTAGATAAACAGGGTGTCAAGGAGACGGAAAGTGTTATCAAAGGAGGCCCTTCTCATGGCCTGAAGAGCAATATGTCCCCTGTAGCAAGCCCTTCCCGCACCTAAACCAGGTGGGTCAGCAGACTCTTAGCTCAAGGAACCTGTCTCGTAAGGGATGATTTTATTATCAGTGAGAGTCGGATTGTGGAATTGTGAATGCTCATGCAGTGGCAGTTTAAAATGAAGGGCAGTTTAAAGCTTAAGGCATCAAAAGTAATCTAAAACTTCCAAAACTATAGATTGGAACAAATATGTTAAGTCTTTCGGTCAAACCTACATGGTTGTTACTCTAACCATTTTGTTCTTCAAATAAATATAATTGTTTGGACTCTGCTCGAGTTCTAAATAAAAAGAATGTACAGCTTATTAGATTGGTTTGGAGAGGAGCACTCAAAAGCTATCCAAATTGAGAAGTCAAACACCTTTGAGTGTTTCAGGGCTGCCTTTTCTTAAAAGGGCAATGAAGTTATTACTAACTTTTACGGAAAGTTGTAGTAGATGTGAAGAAATTTATATGAACAGGAAGCTTTTACAAAGTCAGTGTGACTCATAGAGAAACAATATAAATTCTTCATTTGTATTGCTCTTTTAACAAAGTAACCAGAGGTAGTTTTTTTTTTTTAAGAAAGCGTGAGCTAACTGTCTTATGCCCCCCAAAATTTGATCTTGGATTAAGTTGATAATAAAGTACTAGAATAAAATCATGCTCAGTCTCTGTTGCTTTTGTTTTTGTTTCAGAGCTTTGATCTGTGGAACAGGAAGTTTAGTTTACTCTGTGTGAGACTTTGATATGTTACTTCCCACTGTCCCTTGTTATTACCAACATCTGGAAATGTCTGGAGCCCTATCTTTTCCCTGCAGTTTCTTTATTGACATGCCAGCTGTGTTTGTTTAATCTTGGATTCACTGTGCCTTAAAAAACAAAATCACAAAAGTTCAGTTCTTAAATTCGTGGCATCATTTTGAAAGTACATTTAATCTTCAAGGAAAGAATGAAATGCACTCAGTATATTATGTTCTTATTTTATGTATATTATTTTTCAAAGCAGGTGTATGTAAATTCCCTTTCCTAATGGAGTAAGTGGGTGGAAAAAATTACTGCGTTTCAGGAAACTGAGGTATTGGGGTCAGAGTACAAGTAAGTGATAGGTCATTAGAACTAGAAATTTCTCCAGCAATAATTGTATGTTTTGTGATATTCTGATTCTTAAAAATCTATTTATTTGGTTTATAATTCTGATGGTCGGTTTTTGTTAGCACAATGCTGCTTTGTTTATAGACAAAGCCAAATAATAAGACAATAGAATAGATTTGTTATTTCATTTGGGGGCACTAGGGACTGAATCCAGGTCCTTATACATGCTAAGCAGGTGCTGAACCGCTGAGCTGTATCCCTAGTCCTTTTTATTTATCCCTTTATTTTTATTTTGCGATAATATCTCCCTAACTTTTCCAGGCTGGCATTAAACTTTGATTGTCTTGCCTGAGCCTCCCGGGTAGCTGGGATTATAGGCCTGTGCCAAAACATCCATCTGTAACATCATGGTTTCTTTTGAGAAGATATAAACGTGTCTAAATAATTTAGTTAGTGATTTTTTTTCTTGGTTAAATCATTTTCCCATTACCAGAATAGGTGCTTTAACGTATTATTTTTTTTTAGAGGTCTGGCTTTAATAATTAACTTTGAATAGTTTATACCACAACATAGCATATTATCTAAAGGCTTTTATAGCATTGAAGACTAAAATATCTATTTTTAGAATTGGAGTCAAATCGAATTTTGCATATGTTTTGCTTAGTTGAGACCAGATAGAAAGTCCTCCTGAGCTTAGAACCTGGGCGACCATGTGCTTTTATTTCACCTTGTATCCTACAGGACACCCCCACTTTTTAGAACTTTCTCGGCTCTGCTTCTCACATGCTCAGATCTGGGCGACACTTCACAGTAGGAGCGTGCTAAAGCATCTTGAGTCTCAGTTTAGCCCCAGGACTCCCTTTGCTATGCATGAAATTTTAGACAAATCAAACCCAGTGGACTGTAAAAAATTACTGATAAGCAAGAGTTCCTCCACCTCTTCTGTCTCCCAAATTCTGTGGTATTTTAGGAAGAAGAGTTTATTTATAGTTTTTATCCCTCTATTAATTTTTTCCAATCTTAAGGAATAAGTCTACTAATTTGGTCTGTATGTTATTTCTTGATGGTATCCCAATAATGGATTCAAGGTGGATTTTATGGGTAATTGTGGTGGTAGCTTTCCCAGTCCAACTGACCATACACCTTCTGAGTCTAGATGTGAAGATGCTTTGTGCCTTTTCATAAATGTCACATGTGAGTCCAGGGGAGAGTAACTTCTCACCATTACCTCTGCTGGTGGGCTCTGGGGTCTCTGAACAAGTGTTAGCAGTGGCTAATTGAAGTATTAATAATTGTCTAGCAGTTCACTTCTGTGTATTTTCTAGCTTCAAAGCTTGCTTGAAATAAAGGTTTCTCATGAAATTTGGAGGCTGTCTTTACTTGTGTCAGGATGATTGTGGTTTTGGAAATACTATTTAGTGACATCTTCAGTAAATAATTATGAAATATCACTGTGGGCCCAACTGAACATGAGAAAGGGAGAGGACATTACAAAAAGAATAAGACTTTATGAAGAACTTCCTGTTAGATGACTGGAGCATCAGCGAGGATCCTTACAGTGCCTGTGGGAAGGTGGTTAGGTGGTTATTAAGCCTATTTTCTGGAAGAAATTGAGGCTGGATGTAGTTGAAGGACTATGTCAAAAAGGGAGTTAGCTTCCACTCTTGAGTTGGGTTCCAGATGCAGTCTCCCTGACTCCTGTGGCTTTCTACCACATCATGCACACAAGATAGCTTATTCTGTCAGGTGACTCAGGCAGTGGGAATGTGGGGATTCAGGGGTGGGAACAGGTGAAGTAGAGTACCCAGGGAAGGCTTTGCAGAGAAGGATCTTAAAGACCAAGGGAAGACTCTTGGACTTGATGAAGAGGAGCAGTTGGAGAATTCCGAGTTGAGAAGGAAGCACAGGGGCTATCTTGAAGGAATGTTTTTGTTGCCCTAGTTAATAGGGATGGAAGCTATTAATTTATTTTGCGTCTCTAAAGAGTTCCTGTGGCCGTCAGTAACTGCTTGAATGTCTTGCCTTTTCAAGATTAGTGTTCCTTCATTTAGACAGGTGCTTATAGTACCAGCCATACCAGACACATGTTTGATGGTCCCATATTGGATTATCTCCTACCACTTGATTTTTTTTATTTTAAAGTTGGTTATTTCTTAAAGGAGATATATGTGTCTCCTTCTCCCCTCAGAAGTGAAATAGCACCTTGGCCTTCCTGTGGTCTCCGTGGTTCAAAGGGGGTTCCCCATCCTGGCTGATTTTCTGTGTTGGACAAGGGGAAACATGACAAGCTTAGGGGAGAAGCCTGTGTTCCTTTTTCTTGGGCCAGACCATGCCATGAAGATTTTTCACGAAGAATTCTCAGTCACTTCAACATGTTGAGGGTTCTCATGACTGTTACCTTAATTCAGCTGAGGAGTATTTAAGGAGAGGCCTTGGTTCTTAGGCTGAGGAAGTCCCTGACCTGTACGACCTTCTGTCTGGTGTACCTGTCTCCTTGTCACTCTCTGGGCAGGCAGTGGAAGGTCCTCTGTGGCGGTGACAAGAGATTCACTTTGGTTTTCTCTCTCTTCTCTTCTCCTCTCCTCTCATCTCTCCCTTGCTCCACCCCTCCTTCTTCTCCCTGTCTTTCTCTCCCCGAACTCAACTGCTCATCTTATTCTCCTGGAACATCCAAATTGGTTTAAAGCAGCTTTCACTGTCAGTGGCATTTTCGGGAGGTTCGTTTTCCATTAAACCATCTGTGCAGTGCAAGATCTGAGGGATATTTTTGAAGATAATGAACAGTGGTTGATTGAGTACATGCTGAGCCCTGGAAATATGATGTGGCTGCTGAGGGTTGTAGCCTTTCCGCAGTTGTTCGAAGCCTCCTGGGAGATTCTAGACAGAAATTTAACCAGGAGAGGGTATGATGAAGGTGGGTAGATGCTCATAAGAGGAAACAGTATTTTTTGTAGGGCTTAGAATATCTTTCAAACTTTTTGATGCATTGATTGGATGTTATTTGGATTGGGAAACTGGAAGTAGACATGCTGTCCATCCTCATGCAGGAGTCAGATTGGGGGTTCAGTGGAGATGAGTTGGAGAGAAAAAGAAGTGCAGAGTAGGACAGCGTTGATGACATCAGTTTGACAAGTCCTGGTTTTGTTTTTTTTTAACTGGGGAATTTCCTCATGCTTTTCACATCCTAATATATACTGCTAGCCCTGGGAGAGACTACAGTGTGAAACTCCTAGGTTTATTGATTGCTGATGTTTTTTAAACGTAGAACTTTTTTTAGATGATTATTCCACAAAAACATTGAAAGAAACAATGTCATTATTCGTTGCCAGCTCTTAAACCTCAGATCTGTGAAGCTCTTTTTGCAGTTAACACATTGACCATTTAGGAAAATATCCTATTGGTAGAGTTTTTTGGGCTTTTTGTTTGTTTGTTTTATTTTGTTTTCCCTTTCAGTGCTGGGACCTGATATCAGCACCTTGCATGTTCTAGACAAGCGCTCTGCCCCTGAGCTACATCACAAGCCCTTTTAGAGTTTCCCTCCACAGTGAGTAAAGTGGAAGTAGCCGGTGGATATGATAACAGTGAGAAAAGGAAAAAAGACGCATGGGTGCCAACAAACCCTTTTGGGAGTCGCTGCTTTCTTAGCCGGGTTCCATTTCATCAGTTCTTACGGTTTTGTAGTCATGAGCAATAAAACCCCGTGTGTGAAGGAAATACTTTTCATTGCCCTTATCCCCATTTTATAGATGAACCAACTGAAGCTCACATAATAGGTTGTGGATGGTAGATGCTGAGAGTCGAACTGGTCTCTCTTCTGCCAAAGGCAGAATTTATGCATCAGTTTGTAAACTTTTCAGTTCTTGTTTTGAATCTGCTCTACAGGCGTGCCTTTTCATTATTGTAACTTAGCTGGTTAAGTATTTTTAATGAATACATGCACTGAATCAGGGCTCAGAATTTAGCCTGTGATTCATCTATACAGGCTACCACTTGACCAAGGGCAAATTCCTTGGCATTTATAGAACTCATATTTTTCACTTATAAATGAGGGAATTGGATCAGACCCTTGATTTTCAAACAGTTGCATTCCACGGAAATCTCTCGGGGCTGGGAGTGGAAAGATCAACAGAGCAAGAAGAGCCGTGTCCCTCCGCTTTACCTGCTCTTTAACCCAAGCAGCTGCATTAATATCCTATCAGGAGGCCCACGCACATGGGAAAAAGGATCCACTGACATTTTGGTGTGAAAGAGTATAAAATCATTGGACCAGATGATCTGCATTTCTGTGGTTTTCTTCTATTGTATATATTTGAGTTGTCATGTATTATATATGTTTTAAAACATTCTTCACCAGATAGAATGATGGGTTAATTTGCCATGTTCGTTCAAAATGTCTTAAGGAAGCATTTAGTAAAGTTCAAAGAGAATCACTGGTCTGTGTTCAACAGTGTTCAAAGCCCTGTTGAGTTATCCTCAGCCAGTAGGCGACTGGAGATCCTGTAACACGTGTGGTCTGCCCTTATCCATTTTCAGATCCAACTTAGTGAAGACTCGTAACCAGGGAATCAGTGGTCCCTGAAACTAAAATGTGTTTGAAAACTATGGAGTTCACAGCTGGCTTTCTGTTTTTTGCATGTAGGCTAAGGCTTTGGATTTTGGAGAGGTTGATACGGAAGTCCCAATAGCCTAACTTTTTCTTTTGCTTCCACAGAAGGAAGAATTCTGTTCAAAAATGAGGTGAATGAATGCTCAGGCACTCAGAAACCCTGGAGAGCTACATGAGGTGTTTAAAAACTGCCCTGACCATCTTGCCAAACAAGTATCCACTCATGAGGCCCAACAAAATGAACCAGCCAAGGAGGGACAGTGTCCTGCCCTGGAGGAACAGGGACTGCTGACCTCTGAGAGCAAGCTGGGGACTGCACGTCGTCTGCCAGTACAATGAAGGAAGTGGTTTATTGGTCACCCAAGAAGGTGGCAGACTGGCTGCTAGAGAATGCTATGCCAGAATACTGTGAACCTCTGGAACATTTCACAGGCCTGGATTTGATCAACCTAACCCACGAGGATTTCAAAAAACCCCCCTTGTGCCGAGTCTCCTCTGACAACGGGCAGCGGCTCTTGGACATGATAGAGACCCTGAAGATGGAGCACCATATGGAAGCACACAAGAATGGCCATGCCAACGGTCACCTCAACATTGGCGTCGACACCCCCACCCCAGAGGGCAGCTTCAGCATCAAGATTAAACCCAATGGGATGCCAAATGGGTATAGGAAAGAGATGATAAAGATCCCCATGCCAGAACTGGAGCGCTCCCAGTACCCCATGGAGTGGGGCAAGACTTTTCTGGCCTTTCTTTACGCACTTTCCTGTTTCGTTCTCACCACAGTGATGATCTCGGTCGTCCATGAAAGAGTGCCTCCTAAGGAGGTGCAGCCTCCACTACCGGACACGTTTTTTGACCATTTTAACCGGGTGCAGTGGGCCTTTTCTATCTGTGAAATCAACGGCATGATCCTTGTAGGACTCTGGTTAATTCAGTGGCTGCTCTTAAAATACAAGTAAGTAAAGTCAGAGCTCGAAAATGCACTGATGGGGAGGGGCTTGCACTCCAGATGTCTAATAATGATTTGGAAATCAAATTTATCAAGCAGTTGCAATCAAAGCATATGAATTCCTTTTTGTTTCTTTTTTAACCACATGCCCTGTTGAGCTCACTAAAGCTCTGGCAGCTTTAAGACAATGCTGTGTTTGCTCCCTGTTTTGTGCAACATTCATTCTGCATGATGACTAGGACAGTGAGAGATGATGTTCCGTTTTCACTTATCAAGAAAGAAAACCCTCAGACATCTTTCAGAGAGTGCAGACTGATAAACAGCAGATAAACCACCTAGTCTTGGTGTTGTTAACTCACGAAGCAAATTGTTGGCAATTGTGAATGGCAGGGATAGCTTTCCCCATGCAGAGTCATACCTGGAATCTTAACCAATAGGTATTGAAAGATGTTTCACACCTGGAATTCAGAACAGCTGTTCCACAGTGGCTTGGGTTGTTGGGATGTGACTTTGGGTAGGTGCAATGTGGAAGAGGAACCTGTGTGATTTGGCCTTGTACAGTGTGTGGCAGTTAAAGCAGTGTGTGGCTGTTCTATTTGAGTATCTCACCGTTCTAAGTAGGCACTTCCATTTAGTTTTGGGTGGGCGCAAGTGGCTTTCATGTCCCAAGCTCTAAACTCAACACAGACTTCCCAGACTGTTTTCCTGTGTAAACACTTGTCCTTGTTAATTAATGCCCTTATCATTGGTGTCTGAATTCCCTCTGAGTGGAACATCTTTACTGCTCCCCGGCCAGGAGTTCTGGAATTAGTTTGTTGAGGAAGTTCAGTTTCTCTGTGGCATAGTGTAGCTAATTAAAGAAATCATCTTAAATCAAGAAAATAAATTGTAGATATAGAATTGTAGATATGGAACTGAACTGTCTCTGGCAAATGATTTTTTTCTGTGATATTTACTATTAAAGCTTTTGATATCGTTTTGTTTTACTTTATAAAAGATGTCTGTAAATGGAAGTGAGGGCAGTTGCTGACTCCTTGCCAGGGAAGGACCATCTTCACCTGGATAAGGAAAGTCAGTGAGATAGCCCAGGTTATTTGGGACTGGTTTGGCAATTCTACAGTTTAAGCAGAAATTGAAATAAAACCAGTGGTCTGGGCTGCCTTTGATTTGGTTGAAGACCTGTTTTTGTTGTTGCTTTAGCTTTGAAAGGCTAAAGGCTAGGAATAGAATCTAGAACTACGAGGTGCTCAGAATTCCTTAAATGCGTTCTTTTGGCTGCCAAACTTCAGTCCTGCTTTTGACTTTTCAACTTTTTTCCCTAAAAACCTTTTGGGGGAAACAAAAATGCGAGTACTTCTCGTCTTCAAAGACATGATTAACTCAAATCATGCTTCCTGGGTTTTTTTCTAATGTTTGTTGTTTTGTTTTTATGCATTTGTTTTCTGAGTTTTTAATCAAAATTTTACGTGTAGTCATATAATTTACTACCCTAGAATTTAACTTTGAGTAAGTCACATCATGACTTTCATGGAACTGTGCCTTCTAGATAAGTTTATTCTTGTTCAAAGCAACTGTCCCCAGCATAGGACTATTTTCTTTAAAATACTTATATTTTTCCCAGCAGATTTTCCTAAAATCTTAAGGCTTATAACTTTGTTTTCCTATTACTTACCGCCAGTACTATAGTCACTTATGTATTTAAATTGTTTAGCAATAAACTAGTTGATTTGTGTCTTCTACAAAATTAATCCAGTTCTAGGATACAGGCAGCCTGGGTTCCAGTCCAGCCAGGGCCTAAAGAACTGGGTGGCTTGGGTGGATTCCATAATCTCAAGAACATTGTTTTTTTCAGAGGGAAAATCAGGTCCTCTCAAATGTAGATTTCTGTTGTCCGATGCAACCAGGTATTATCTGAATCTAACATTATTGAACAGGCCACTTGGTTAGTTAGCCTCAGAGTATTTTTGTCCACAGTGCAGATAAACTAAATCCCCTCTTTGATCCATGCTTTGTGGTGCATGCCTGTGATCCCAGCTGCTTGGGAGGCTGAGACAGGAGGATCACAGGTTAGAAGCCAGCCTCAGCAACTTAGGAAGACCCTATCACAAAGTAAACATTTAGAAATGGGCTCAGTGGCAGAATGCTTGCTTGTCCTGTTTGAGGCCCTGGATTCAGTCCCCACTGTGGGGAACGTGGGATGCAGACCTCTATGGTTTCCACCTCTGGAGTGATGGGGATATGGGAAATGAATAGACTGTTGTCCTAAACATCCCCACCCTTGTCCTCCTACTGGGGTGTAACCCTGCTGTACCATATTCCTCCTTGTGGTTTCTCATGGATGTATGTGGCCTACCAGAAATGGAAGAGGGGGGCAGATACAGGCTGCACATGAAGCAGTAGGTATTGATCAACTGCATTTCCCCGGTTCTCATAAAGGAGATTAAAAAGATTTTAATTTAAGTTTTAAAACTTTAGTAGTGTCAGAGATTCCCTCTTTGCTTCTTAATTGAATGTTATAGTATAGCAGTTTTATTTATCTAGCATTTTGGAGAAGTGGATCCTTCTGGTTATGGGATATTCTGTTTAACAGAATTAACCTCTCGCTCTGTTCGGATTTGACTCCCTTGAGCTTTGACCCCTTTCCCCACCCTCCACTACGAGGTTTGTCGCTTAACAACACAGTGTATTCAGTTTCTCAGAATTAAACCTGTTTGGCTGTTGATTCCCAACAGGGCCCTTGACTTTGACTTTTAAGAATCTTAAAGTCCTTAAAAAAACAAGGAAAGAAAAACCCCCAGCATATTCTGCCTTACTTTTGTATCCTCTACATTTCATAGGAGAAACAGAGGCTGCAACTATAGAGGATGACCGCTTACAGGGTGGGACCACTGGAATTTAGCTAGCATCCCCCAGCAGAGCACCCTTTAACTAGATCTCAGAGGTGCTGGAAAACCTTGGTGCCTAAATTGTCACATTTTATTCTATCCTTATGTTGTATACAGTTGTTTTTTACTGTTAAACAGAGGTTTGGTTTTATTGTATTTAATTTTCTCTCTCTTGTCCCCCTTCTTCCCACCTTCCCATCATGTCTGGATGTATATATGTTCACATATGCATATGTCCACATGGGATGTCCATGACATTGAGAAGTGGAAAGCAACAATAATGCCTGTCCTTGAGAACTTATTTGGTTTTTAAAATTGTAAATAATGTTGTCTCCCCATTTAGAATTGGACTTTCAAGCCACTGACTAGGAAAAATTCCTGGGAATCTCTGCATTTGTGTCAGACTTCACTGCAAAACAGGTATCCCTTGTTTTAAGAAAGCATGATAAAGAATATATTAAACATACAGATTTGATAAAGCCTGAAGACTTAAGGACTTTGCATGGCTAAGTCATGGCTAACATGGTGGCACCAACATGTGATACATGTGCCTCTGCTCTCAGGACGTTGTAAACCTCTGGACAGGCCACAGAGCGGACTGTAGAATTTCCAAGTCAGAGGTTTTCTAGTCACTAGAAAAATCATTGTGACTAGTGTGGTGATCAGGGTACCTCTAACACAAGTTGTCTGAAGCCAAATATGCTTACTTTAGAAGCTTCCAACTTGTCCTTCCTCTCTGCCAGTGGCATTTACTAGAAATGTAAGAGAGCTCCTCGGTTCCTCTTACCCAGATAGTCACTAAGTTGAGTCAGTTCTAACTTGGTCAGTTCTAATTTCAGATTCATCTCCTCCTTCCACTCCTGCTTGGTGTTCCTCAGTAGGGGCCCAGATGGAGAAGCAGCTCCTCACCTTGAAGCTCAGGATTCTTCGTAATCCAGTTCCTGGTTAGCTATTTCATGGTTCCCTTTGAACAAGCTCATAGCACATTCCATTCTGTTAGTTGTATATGTGTCTCCTTCACTGCTAGGTTTAAGTTTCTCAGAAGTAAAAGCTAGAACCTATTCTTCATTGACTTTCATATCCTGATGCCTGGTGCAGAGTCTGGCACATAGAAATACACAGGAAGTGCTCCTTTAAAATTCATTCATCATTCAACTTGTGTTCACTGAGCAACCTACTGTGTGCCAGGTACTCACAGGCGCTGGGGATGCTGCGTTGAGCAGAAGACCTGGAGTTCTCAAGATGCTGTCTTCAGGCTGGGGTGAGGCAGCAGTAAACAAATGAAAATAGAGTATCAACTAATGTGCAGAAAATAGAGAATAAAATAGTGTAAAGGGTGAGTATTGGAGGTGGTAATTTGGATGGAGTGAGTAGAAAGGCCACTAATGGGACAGTTGGGCAGACACCTGAATCAGTGAGGGAGAGTGGCATGCAGGTTTTTGGGGAAGAGCAGTGCAGACCAGAGACCTAGCAGGTGCAGAGTTCCTGAGCATTACCTGAGGAGCACCCAAGGGCCTGTAGGGCCCCTGAGCTGGTGGAACAGGGACCCAGCAGATTTGTGTGGTGTGGATCCTGGCACATGCAGGGCATTGCGGGTGAAGAGCTGGGATTTTGTTTCATGTGTGATAGTCACTAGAGGAGAAAGATGTGAGCAGATTTCTGTGTTGAAAGAATGACTGCGGCTGCAGTCTAGAGAACAGGGAAGCGGGACTTGAAGCGGGAGGACTGGTTAGGATGCCACTGCTGAAGTCCAGGTGGTTGACTTGATTCGAGTAATGCTTGTTCAGTGAATCAGTTTTGCGTGGATGATGGGAAGGGATTAACTGTCTCTGGAAGTCATGGCCTCTGTTCCATTTAGTGCCATCTGTCTTCTGTTGGGGTAAGGCATTTTCCTGAAAGGAGCAGTGTAAGTCATTTGGGGGTTGGGAAACAGATTGTATAAGAATGAATTAAGTATTTCAGAGTATGTCCATCCATTGGTGGTGAAAATTATTTTTGAAAAAAGGAGCCATTAGACGGTTGGGTTATGGGGTGGAATGGAGATGCCTCAGTGGTAGAGGTATTTGGGGGATGGGGTTCTATAGAAACCATTTAGTCAAAATCCCTTGCAGAGACAGTGAGGCTGGTTGGTGACTTGGAAATGGTCACTGAATGGGTTCTTTGAAAACTGATCCCATGCCAAAGGGAAGGGGCTAGAGAAGGGAAAGGGTGTGGGCAGATCCTGCTTAAGACCTTCCATAACATCTGCATTTAGAATTATTTCCAGGGGCTTTGTTGATCTGGCAGGAAGGAACAAACACAGTCTTCCAGGGTGACTTTTCTGACATTATATTCTAAGAGCACTGGGTTGGATTTTTAGATATTTACTGATGTTGTATATTTTATGTTTAAAGATTACTTTGGTAAGGACTTATTTTGTTCTTGTTGTTAAATTTGTTTAATTAATTTTTTAATTTGGTGCTAGGGATTGAGCATATGCTCCACCACTAAGCTATAGTCCCAGCCTTATTTGATATTTTTAGTTCTGATAAAGGCTGTGGTTTGGGGGCCCTTATTTGTTAAGTGGATTTCTGCCAACATAAAACTGTATTTTAACCTCTGACAAAGGCTGTGGTTTGGGAGGCCATATTTATTAGGTGGGTTCTTTTTCTCCTACATTTTTTATTGGTGCATTATAATTGTACATAACGATGGGATTTGTTGCATATTCTTACGTGCACACAATATAACAATATAATTTGGTCAGTATCTGGCCCCAGCACTTCCCCTCTCTCACATCCCCCTTCCCCAGGAACCTTTCTTCTACTGATCTCCCTCTGATTTATTTTTTTTTTCCAGTTTTTATTGATTACGTTTTAGGTGGTTTCTGCCAGCGCAAAACTATAGCATTTTCCTTTCTCTGACTGGAATTTAATTTCCAAGGACAGAGTCTCTGGGTTGATTGTGACTACCTTTGTTAGATGCTAATCTGATTGTTTTGGGTTGTGTTTTATTTAACAGACTGGGCTCTCCACTTTGTCTTTCCTTTTACCCTGTTTTACTGTCATCAGTGTTTCTCTTTCACGTTAAGCTGATTGAATCAAAGTACTTGCTCTTTCCTCCCCAAGTCCCCAAGGTACTTTATGAGCTCAGATACTGTCAGCATGTTTCCATTGTTTTATGTCTTTGATGATTATGATAGTAAAGTTCTTAAAAGCACTTATTGATGTAGAGCGTTTGATGTGAAGCAGGTTTTTCCAAGTTCCTTTTCAAAAGTTTGTTTTCTAAATTTCAAAAGAACACTTTCTTAAGGTCATTTCACTTTCTTTAAGTTATACTGTCGTGGACCAGCAGGCTTTCTCTAATGGAACTTTGGGGCATCTTTGCATGTAGTTAGCTACCAAGAATTATTAGAGATTGTGTGCTGGGGCAGCAGCAGCAGCAGAACAGTTGGAGAGAGATCGTCTTCGGGGGAATTTTGTTTGCTCTCACAGTGGCATCTCAGCTTTTCAAAGTGTGTCATTCATACTGTCACAGATTATAAAATTGATGAGGACAAAACTCCCTCATATTCCTGCAGCTCTTTTGGATAACTGCTATTATTTAATTGACTGTCACATTCTTCTCTAACAGTAAAGCAAGGGTAAAAACTCAAGGGTTGTCTCTGCCCTGCCTTTCTCTTCCCTGTACCCGTGTTGTTGTACCCGTTATGTGCTTACTCACAGTCTCTTTTATTCTGTTACTTTTCTTCCATATTGTCAAAAATCATGTTCATCCTATTCAAGAGGCAAATTCCAAACTAGCTGATGTTGGAGTAACATTTTTTTTTTTAAAGAGAGAGGGACAGTGAGAGAGATAGAGAAAGAGAGAAACAACTTTATTTAGTTTTTCACATGGCCTTAGTTGCTCCAACACTTAGCTGTGTACGTGGTGCTGGGGTTTGAACCTGGGTCCTCATGCTTGCCAGGCAAGCCCCGAAACCGCTAAGCCACTGCTCCAGCCCCAAGTAACATTTTTTTTTAACATATGTTGTGACATTAGATTCAATCAACCTATAAAATTAGTAGTGTTGCATTCACCACTAGAGATAGTAACCAAGACCAGGAGAATTTATTGGCTTGCCCCCCACCCTACAACCTCATGCACTGGAGAACAAAGACTTCTTAGTATAAACCCAGTCTGGCCGGTATAATAAGGCATAATAATCCTGGTATAATCAGCTGGTCCTCTGGAAGTCTTTAGCAGATACAGTGGCACAGATTCCTTGTTCATAGGACAAATGGAATAAAAACAGAGCAGGTCAGTTTTTTGGTTTAAGGTTTATTATGTGTCCTGTTCCATCTGGAAGACGTGTGCATACGCCCTGGGATGAACCTGCTAACCTTGATGGCTGTTGCATCTTCCTGCTCCCTGAGTATTGTAGAAAATGTTCTTAGCTTGCTCCTAGCTGACTGCTGTCCTGTTGCCTCCCAGGTGTGTGGCATGAGTCCTGCTCACCTCCAGTCTGGGAAATTCCCTTTCATGTTTCTCCACTGAACAGGCACATCTAATTTAATTCTCTCTCTTTATGTTTTAATCAAGTTTTCTCCCCTTCCTTTGATTCTGGTCCATCATCTATCTGGACTCTGAGTCTGGACTGAGATCTTTTCTTTTCTTCCTGGGAACCTTTCGTGGCCTCCTCTGCTCACCTCATTTACAAGGGACATTGAGAGGAAGAATGTCGTAGGGCCTGGATTCCCTTCCTTGCTTCTCTCTCTCCTCTTGGGTAACTGCTGGTCTCATCTATTTCCACTTTTTCTGATTTTTACCATTCTAGGTCTCATGACCTAGGTACTAGCCTACTCCCTCGGAACTATAGGGAAACTGGATTCATCCTGGATAACCTCTAAATCCAGTAATCCCAGCAATTTGGCTTTTAAGGATTTTAAGATACTTTTTAACAGTTAGGATAAAAGGGAGAAAGAGTAAAACAACACAGAGATATAATAAGTGATAGTTTTCATGGGTTGATTTTTATTTATAACATTAAAGAAAACTTTAAGTAATGCATGTTGCTTGGAATGAGCAAGTTAGAAATTGATCATGTTTGAATGTGTCCTCCAGAAGTTTACCTGCTGGGAAATGGATCCCCAGACTCACATGTTAATAGCATTTGGAGGAAGCCATGAGGATGAGGCCCCCATTGTGGCTTAACATCTTCATAAGAAGGAGACACTAACACACTTGCTCTGTCTCACCCTGTGATGCCCTCCACCACGACACGATGTGGCAGGTAGGCCCTCACCCGGTGCCAGAACCACGAGCCAAGTAAACTGCCTTTCCTTGTAAATCACCTGATCTCAGGCGTTTTGTTATGCCAACAGAAAAAAAAAACTAAGATGACAAATACAGAGAAAAAAGTTATAATATTACCAGAGATAAATAATGCTAATATTTGGGTTCATGTCGTTTTTATAATTTTGTCTGTGTGCTCTTAAATGTGTATTTTTAAGTGATTTTATTTTTTACCATGTTATTTACTACCATTCCCAAATTTTCTCTTTTACCACCAGAGATGTCTAATCATGATCTGATTTCCTTCTCTTTCTCTCTCTCTCTTTGTCTCTTTCCCTCCCTCTCTTCCTCCCTCCGACACTGGGAATTGAACCCAGGGACACTTCCTCATTGAACTACATCCACATCCCTTTATACTTTTTACTTGCGACAGGATCTAAGTAGCTGAGGTTGGCCTTGAACTTATGATCCTCCTGCCCTGGCCTCTGAGTAGCTGGGATTACAGATGTGCACCACTGTGCCCAGAGATGATCTGATGTAGAAGTCAGTACATCTGTCTCCTGCCCCACAGTCAGTACCATGACAGGGTGGTTACTGGAGGCTCATCCTTGATTTAGATCCTGTCACCTACCTGCTGGTTGACCTTAGTCAAGCTTCTTACCTGCTACAGCAGCATTGTTTCCTCACCTGCTACCTGAGAGTGCTAGTAAAGGTTTCTGTCTGAACATGTTTATGAAAATTGAATATGAAGTGCATAGAGAACGTTTCACAAAGTACCTGGCATCCTCATGGTTCCCAGCCCTGCCCTGTTCCCATCCCCTTCTTAGTAAATCCCCTTGCTGTCCCTCCTTGCTCTCGGTTCAGACGTCTGGTCGTCTTTTCTTGTCAGGATGTTCTCTTCCCCTGACGTCTGGTCTGTCTCACCCGTTCTGGCTGCCGTGGGTTTAACCATATCATTTCTGAGCTGGTCGATCACTGGAGCCCCATATGGCTCTCTGTTTCCCTTAAGTCACTTTGCAACTTGGCCGACAAAGCAAGTTATGGTTACTGTAAGAGTTGACGTACGTGACTCTTCTACCTTAGCTTCACAGCCACATCCTCATGGTGACCCGGTGGGTCCTAGCAGTCCCAGTGCCTTCTTCCCACACCTTGTCACCTCTTGCTCTAGCAAACGCCTATGCCTGCCAGCCTCTGGAATCTTCTCCCACACATGTCTTCATGGTAACCCCTACAGAGGGATCCTTCTCTGGCCAACTTAGTCCCACATTGTTACCTACGAAGGTAACTGTCACTTAATTTTACTGTTTAGCACATATCTAACATGCTCTGCAATTTACTTATTTACTTATTGTCTGCCTCCTCCACTAGAACACAAAGCACTTTGAGACAGACTTTTCCATTCTGTTCACTGCTGGATTCCCAGTGCCTAGAACGCAACCCAGCACAGGCATACGCATTATATGAATGAGCAGATAGGGCTGGCTGGTTGCATCCATCTCACCTTGCACACGCTGGTTACGTTAGCCTGGCGAAGTGTGTGACTGTTATGTCTTTAGAAATTTGTGTTATGAGAGTATGTTACTCATTGCTCCAGAGTAAAAGCAGTCATTCAGTTGCACTAGGTGTGACTGGACAGTCCCCTAAGGTAGAGATTCAAGGTGAGTAAGTTTTAATGAAAGGAAGAAATAAGGAAAGCTATGAGTGTGCATACAATTACATTGTTTATATTAAAAATATACATACTTATGAATACATAATACATATATTTATGCTTACATATATTCTGCCTACATAGATATTTTATTGATAATTTAAAATACCAAAAAATAAATGTGACTTTTTTGTTTTGGGTGGTTTTATATAGGAGTTTCTGGAGGATATTTCTGAACTGTCTCGAGTAGATCCTCCTGGTGTTTTATTTCATCTTCTACCATTTTTTCTTTACGTTCTGTTATGTTCTATATATGACTCTGGATATAGTATTTTTGTAAAAGCAGATAGAGCACAGACAATTGTATAACATGATATATTCTTTGCAAATTACCCAAATTAGTAGGGATCTTTCCTGAGCTTAGTCAATCCTTGAATTACGTTGCAGATACTATACAGAATGTGTAGGAACAAAAATCCTTAGCGGCCAACCTCCTTTTTAAGAAGCTCATTGAAAGTCTAGAGACCTGGATTTTGTAGTTACTCTTTCATTGATTGTGGCTCGGGTTACTACTAAGATTCCTTTTTTTTTTTTTTTTTTTTTTTAAAGAGGGAGGGACAGTGAGAGAGACAGAGAAAGAGAGAAACAACTTTATTGAGTTTTTCACATGGCCTAAGTTGCTCCAACACTCAGTTGCGTACGCGGTGCTGGGGTTTGAACCCGGGTCCTCATGCTTGCCAGGCAAGCGCCGAAACCTCTGAGCCACCGCTCCAGCCCCACTACTAAGATTCTTAACACCTTAATTTCTCCTTCTGTAAAATGGAATAATAATACATATTAAACAGGAATATGGTTAAGATGATATCTCAGATGTAAAATTCCTTCAAGTGAGTTTTTAAAAGGCAAAAAAAAAAGCTTTGTGCATGTATAGGCAAGGTTCTGGGCTGGAAGCTTGGGTGTGTCTCATTTTCCTTATTCATAAATGGTCATCACCCTGTGAGTACCTAAGAAATATTGAGAGTTCTAAATCTCTCCGGAGAGCTTTTGTTTTGACTTTTGTTTTTTGTACAGCACTTAGCCTTGCCCTTGCCTTTGTTTGACTAGACTTTCCTGTGCTGAAGTACTGAATTCAAAGCTCTGGGATTCTGTGACCTGCCCTCCAGAGCCAAAGCTGTGAGGCCTGCAGTCCCCATGGAGGGCTTTCAGGATCCAGGAGATGAAAGGCAGAAAGACCACCGGAACTCACAGTCCCCAGTCTCCAGGGGTTTACAGGGTTAGTGGGATGAATGAAAGCATCTTAACAAATGTTTTAAATTAAAACAAGGGTGTCGGGTGAAAGGCCAGAGAGCATTAAGGCGAGTGGATTCTGGCAACCGCTGGAAGGGTTTATAGGACAAACATTTGTGGAAAAAAATAGGGAAGGACTATCAGAGGGAATCAAAAGGGTGTTGTCCTGCTGGTTCCACAGGTGCTGGGAATAAAAGATGAGGAAGGCCCGGCAGTCCCTGAGGGCCACCTCTAATAGAGAGGAGAGAGATTGTCTCTTTTGGTAGAGGTGATGGCAGTCCCACTATTAACATACAGCCAGCCCTCCAAATTCGTGGATTCAACCAACCTTCGATCAAAAATACTCTGGGGGAAAAATTACATCCATACCGAACATGTGAAGATGCATTTTTTTTTCTGTCATTACTACCTAAACAGTGTGGTTGATCAACGCGTTAAGTGGCACTTACATTGTGTTTGGTGTTGGAATTCATCAAGATGACTTAAAGCGAAGGGGAGGATGAGTGTGTGGCGTATGCACATGCTGTTCACCATCTCATAAAAGGATATCCCAGAGGGATCCTGGAACCAGTCCCTCATGTGAGCCACTGGGCAACTGCACCATAAAACAGAAGCTAAGTTCTGAAGCGGTTGGTTGCATGGTGTGGCTCAGTCCAATTGGGGATTGTGGGATGTTTGAGGTTAATGGATAGTGTTACAGCAGATAGAATGATGGGGAGACCCGGGAAAGGGACTGGTAAGCAAATGTGGGAAACTGGGGTTGGGTTTAGGGAGCACTGAGTAAGTAGCTCCTCTTGGCCAGGCAGTGGGATTCCTGTCTGAAAGATGAGACAGAAGAGGTGGCTCAGAAGGGAGGGAGCGGTGAGAGGTGTTGGGAGAGTTGAAATGTGGGAGTTGGTGAGCATTTATCATAATCCAGGGAAATAAGAGACTAGTAGCAAAGAATTAAAGGGAGGAAAACAGATTTTAAAACCTCTTTGGGGTTGGCTTAGATTTCAGAATGTGGGACTATGGGGATAGAAGAGAGACTGTTGGGCTGTGAAGAAATTAGAAGGATGGGTAGAGGGGAGGAGGGGACTGCTTTAGAGTAGGCATTCTCGCTGGACAGCTGTCCACACGGGGCAGAGTAACAGGCCATGTTCCAAGAAGAAGACAGAAGATGGAGTCCAAACAGATCCTGTCTAAGGCAGGAGGACTTGCAAGGTGGGCAGAGAACACCCAGGGTTAAAGCAGAAGTCTAGAGGATGATAGGGAGGCAGAGGGGTGGAGAGAGGCCAGGCAGAGCTAGGGCCTTATGGTCTTGGAGAAACATTTAGGGTTTATCCAAAGCATAATTGACCACCTTTGGAGCATTTTAAAGGAAATACTCTTTTTTTCTTTCAAAAAAGATGATTGGATGCTCTATGCAGAATCGATTTTTAGGGAGTTGTCTGTTCAGGCTATTACAACAAAATGCCATAGTCTAGGTGGCTCATACAACTGTAGTTTATTTCTCACACTTCTGGAGACTGGAAGTTCAGGAGCAAGGCAGAGGCTGCTTTGTGTGTGGTGAGTCCTCTTCCTGGTTGTTGATGGTTCCTCACTGTGTCCTCGAATGCAGGAAGGGGGCTAGCTAGCTCTCTGCGGTGTCCTTTGTAAGAACATTAATCCCATTCTGAGGTCTCTGCCCTGGTGATCTTAATCACTGGTCATCAGATCTCAGCATATGAATTTGTGGGGCCCATGGATATTCGGACCATACCAGGGGGCAACAGTGGCATTCAGGATAACAGGTGGAAAGAAGATCACTGTGGAAGTTCATATGAGATAGATGGTTGGAAACTAGATGACATCAGAATGACCAGTTAAACACATGGGGTGTGGTAATAGGCACCACCACTGGCCACAGCTGCAAACTAATGAGAAATGGGCACCTGGAATTTTTCCTATCTATATGGTAGTGTTAGGATTTTTTCCAGTGCTTCAGTAACTAATATAGTTATTAACTTATTATCAAGACATTTATTTTGTAGAGTTCTGGGCAGTATGAAATATGATGTAAAATACTAACTTATTGAAAAATTTAGTTAATTATCTTTTGAAATATAACTGAAAAGTAATAGAAGGTTAACCTGACTCTCGGGATTGGAAATTTTTCCCTAACATGAAACAGTTTTGTCTAAATGTTATTGTTATTTAATATATTTACATTTCACTTTAGACTCTGAGCCTCAGTTTCACCATCTATAAAATAAGAGTCACAGCCACACATTACTGGGTTGTTGTAGGAACTAAATGGCACAGAGCTCAGCACATGGTTCTTTTTCTTTTTCTTTTTTTAACACATCTTGAACTTTTAACCTTGAAGTACCTACGAATTTCCAAATGTGTGAAATTCTTTGATTAACGAAGGAAATGCTCAGAAGTGGATACGTTGGTACTCTGCCTTTTCAACTTTGTGGTAGGAGATCCTTGCTTAACATTATACATTGAAGACATTCTAAACTTAATT
>PVKS010008089.1:0-32198 GCA_004027875.1 Aplodontia rufa
GAGGGTGGGCAGAGAGGAAGAAGAGGGGATCTAGACACACAGGGGAGAGTCAACAGATATCCTCAAATGAATGGCTCCTCATGAAGCTTCCAGGGCTATGTGCCCCGCTTCCACTCGACAGGAGTGGCTTGGGGTTTGCACAGTGTGAGTGTCCGGCAGCCCCCACCAGGGCCAGGCAGGTACCTCTGCTCAGTGTTGAAGAGGGCAAATATGTGCTTGCTGGACATGAAACCCTTCTCCACATCACGCAGCTTCAGGTTGTCCACAGACAGCATGTATTTCTTCTCTTTCTCCTGTGGGTGGAGGGAGGAGCCACGGGTGAGCCCATGCGCCCCTGGAGCTGTGGACCCCAGAAGAGCCTGGACTCCTGGGCACCAGTCCCTCCCATCACACATGCTGCCCAGTAAAACCTGACCATGGCCCCCGGACTGAGCGGACCTCCAGCCGGTCC
Source organism: Aplodontia rufa (assembly GCA_004027875.1). Taxonomy (NCBI): domain Eukaryota; kingdom Metazoa; phylum Chordata; class Mammalia; order Rodentia; family Aplodontiidae; genus Aplodontia; species Aplodontia rufa. The sequence goes on from PVKS010008089.1 coordinate 452, forward strand.
CAGCAGCCCTCATACACACCAGAGCCCAAGGGGCTGAGGAAGTGGGGGAGACTGACTGGGCCCCCACATCCCACCCTAAGCGAGTCCTGGAGGCAAGCCAGGCCAGCCCCAGGCAGGGACAGCTCACATGAATCTCTCTCGCTCCTGGCCTGGTGGCCTCTGACTTCATTTCCTGACTACAGAGACAGGGAAGGGGGGCCACCAGCCCTGGAGGTTCAAAGGGCCAGCACAGCCCACTCCCCCAGCTGCCCATGTGTTAGCAATCAGACGCTCAGCACAAGCTGAAGATGGCGTGTCTGCGTGTGCATGTGTGTAGTTGTGTGTTGGTACAAGCACAGGCAAGCGTGAGCACGCCTCCTGTCACTCTTGTGTGGGTGCCTGTGTGTCTGAGGTGCTTAGCAGTATGTGTGCATGTGTGTGGTAATGGTTAGCGTGACCATGTTGTGTATCAGTGTGAATGTGTGGACACTTTGTGGACATGGAGCAGTTGTGAACGCCTACATGTTTGCATGCATGTGCCCAGCGGACTGTACTGTGGGGACACATTTACATACGGTTTGTGCAAGGGGCCAAACATGTTTGGTTTGCCCGTAGTTGTGTAGCAGTGAACACACATACATGCATCTGTAGACTGCTGTGTCACAGGCAGGGGTTCAGGGATCTCAGGAGGTGTCCCAGGATGGGCCTCCAGGAGAGGGAGGGTTTCAGCTGGACCCCAGTTGCACACCAGCACCATGGGACCTACAGTGGAGGTATGGTCTCTGGGGGATTTGCACAGCTTGGACATGAACCTCACTTAGGATCTCAGGTAGGAAGCTGGGTTTAGGGGGACCCTGTCCCCCTGTCCTGGCGTCATCCTGCCCCCACTATCCTCCACACTCGACTGGCCCATGCAGACACATAAAGCTCTCTTTATGCCAGGCGGGTGGCCTGGAGCCCCAGAGGGTGGCTGGGGGAGGAGAGGAGGAAGTTACACACACGGCCAGGGAACATCTGGAACCGTTCGAGGGAGGCCCCGCCACCCGCCCTGCGCTTGGGGGTTGGACACTAGGTAGGAGCGGCCTCCTCCCCCACCCCTCCCTTCCTGCCGGCCAGCCCCCTCCCCAGGCCCCTCCCTCCCAGCCCAGCTCCCGCTCACCCCTGCCACGTCAAAGGAGGCAGAAGGGGAGTCCAGAGCAGAGAGGGGACTGCGGCTGACCGGGCTGGGGTTGGGGAACACGGGGGCTGGGGCTGGGGGGCCCTCGGATCTGCAGGGCATGGGGCTGAAGCTACTACCGGACGGACAGACACTGCTGCCTGGATGGACCAGAGGACACCTCCACTCCGTCTACCCAGTGTTTAGACTATCTGTTCAGGACTCCCAAATTGTACAGTAGTCTGCACATTGGTTAGGCTGGGCTGGGTTAGACCCTCGGCGCCGCCACTGGAAAACTGGACCGACCCCCGCCTACCACCCCAGAACTGGAGCTGGGAGCTGGGATGGGGATTGGGGGGCACAGGGTGGGCTGGGAGGATGTGCACAGAGATGGAGGTGCCACCCTGCTGTGGGACTGCTGGGGACTAGTGGTGATGGTGGGGAGGTCAGCGGAAGAAGACTGTGAAGATAGGGGGTCGTGGTGAGCTGGGGAGGTGGGCAGCTGCCTGTCTGCCCAGAGGGTCTCCCTTACCCCAGAGACCAGAGGGCAGGCAGCTGAATGGAGAAGGAAGCCAGATGGCCTCCATGTCCCCAGCAGTCCCGGTGCAAACACCCACTCACCACCCCCACACTTAGACACACACCAGTGCAACTCAGACGCACGGATCTGCACACCCAAACCTTGAAGCCCACAACCGCGCCCCACACAAACACATCAAAACCGCACACACATACATGCACACACAGCCTCACAATGGATCACCCCTCCCCCACCTTACACCCCAAACATACACACACCCTCAAATACCCTCCACCTACCCCCATCCCTACACTCACACCAAGCACAGGGAGTCACACACAAGCACATACACTCACACTCCAAACACACCCACCTACAAAACCCACACACAACACAGGTACCCCTCCCCACACACACACTCCTCAGCCGGTTTTCACACACAGCCGAACTCCACGGTACACGCAGAGCTTAAAAAGGAGCCATCCCCAGAGGTGTGAGGGCACCCAGTGTAGCCAGGCATGGGTCTTCAGGCCCAGGCCACACTGTCTCCCTGGCCCTGTGTAAGAAGCCCCCATAGAGGAGCACCGGACCCACGGGGGGATATCTAGGGAGCCTGCCAGGGAGACAGAGCAGGAAGCCACCCCCCAACGGCGCCCCACGCCACCTCAGTCTCCATCCCTTCCAGGGGCCCCTGGACTCAGGGAGAGGCCAGGGTTAGGGTAATGAGGTCCAGATGGCTTGGCGCCCCCGCCAGCGATGACGGAGGGCCCCGCCCAAGGTGGGGAGGTGGGCCCCTGCCCAGAGCAGATGTGGAAGAGACAAGGACCATGCAGGGGACATGGAAACCAAAATCCCCGCCCCCGCCCCAGACTCACTTCCCCACTGAGAGCACCCTATCTTCCAATGGTCCCCTCAGGAAGAAGGGGGTCCCTTCCCCCACTGCTTGGCCAGCTGGAGTTCATTACCACAATCTACCCCCAGCCCCCCTGTTCTCTGGTCACCTCTGGAATCCAGATGTGGAAGCCAAATAGACTCATTCTTAAAGGAGACCAGCGACAGGGGAGGGAGGTGGCAGGGGCTTCTGGGTGCCACTGGGCTGGGAGGTGTGTTGTGGGGTGGCCCTGCAGGGCACCATCACTCCCTGCCTCTTGGCCTGGAGGCACCACAGGCAGCTCCGTTAGATCCCAGGGGCCTAGGCGACTGGGGTGCAGGGGTTAACTGCACGCCTGGCAGCTGGACTCGTGTGTGTCATGGGCCTGTGGGGGCCATGGAGGAGGCGGCACGCCCTGGAGTGAGAAAACAGGAAGGCCACTGGGCCCGCGGGTCGGGGAGGGGCACCCAGCACCCCTGCCCACCCTCTTCAGGGCGCTCAGCCCCAAGCTGCCCTGTCCTGCCAGGCCGCCTTCTCCTGTCACCTTTCCAGGGACCCGGGATTGTCTGCCACTGATCCCTACATCCCACCTCCACCCTCGAGTCTTTTATGGGACTTTCAAAGCTCTGTGGCATGGTATAGTGCGCTCCAAGTGCCAGGGGGATTCTGAGGCTGACTCTTAGATGACCGGTGGCCCCTTACTCACCTCATCGTCCTTATACCAGGAGAGATTCTCAGCAGTCAGCACAAACCAGTACTCCTTGGAACCCCCCTTCATGATGCCAATGTTATTGATGGTCAGCCAGCCCTTCCGGATGACCTGCAAGAGGAGAGGCAGCGGGTCAGTGGGCAGGGGCCAGGCTTCCCAGTGGAGGATGGGGTAGGCAAAGAGAGGCATTTAAAAGCCCACCCCTGCCAACTATGAGGCCCAACTGGTCAGGGAGGGTGAAGGCCAGACCTGCCCTGGTTTGAACTGCAAGTGAACAGAGCAGGAAACAGAAGAAGGCAGAGATCAGCTCAGGATGAAGAGCTTCTGACAGCCAGAGCTGTCCGAGCAAAGGACTGGGGGCTTTGGTTGGGGATGAGCTCCCTGTTGACAAGTGTGCAAGCAGCTGAGAGGGTGAGACGACCACACGTGTCTGTTAAGTTCAAGGTCTAATTTAGCCTAAGCCTTGTGTCTGACCTCAGGGACTTCACATGCTGCTGCCGCCTCTGCCTAGAAAGACTTCCCCTCCCTTTTTGCCTGGCAAATACTTACTCATCCTTTGGATCTCAGCTCAGGAATTTACCTTTTCAAGCAGGTCCTCCCTGCCCCAGTGCAAACCAGGATCCTTTGATTGCTCCCTTAGATCTTCTACAATGATGACTGCAATTTTAATATACTCCGTGTGTGTGTGTGTGTGTGTGTGTGTGTGAGCATGGGTGTGCACATGTGCACAGCAGGGGTCATGGACAGAGTTTATGTGTTGGTGCAGTATCCTCTGCTAAGTTGTGAACTCTCCTGCTTATAGGTATATGAGTACCTTGCAGGATTCTTGGAAGACAGTACATAATCAATAAATAATTGTGGCAGGAATAAATGAATACCATACTAGTATAATTTTTAAGAATATTTGGGGGGCTGGAGTGGTGGCTCAGTGGTTACGGTGCTTGCCTGGCATATGCAAGTATGTGAATTCGAATTCCAGCATCACATACACAATGAAGCCTCGGAGCAATGAAAGCCACATGAAAAACTAAATAGAATTTATTCTCTCGGGGCTGGAGCGGTGGCTCGGTGGCTCAGTGGTTACGTCGCTTGCCTGGCGTGTGCAAGTACACTGGTTCAAACCCCAGCAACCCACGTACACAACTAAGTGTTAGAGCAATGAAAGCCATGTGAAAAACTCAATAAAAATTGATTCTTTCTCACTGTCCTCTCTTTAAAAAAAAATTGATTCTCTCTCTCTCTCTCTCACTGTCCATCTCTCTTTAAAAAAAAAAAAAGAATATTTTGGGGGCTGGAGTGGTGGCTCAGCGGTTGGAGCATTTGCCTGGTATGTGAGATGATCTGGGTTCAAACCCCAGCACCACATACACAACCAAGTGTTAGAGCAACAAAGGCCACATGAAAAACTAAACAAAGTTGATTCTCTCTTTCTCTATCTCCCTCTCTCCTCCCACCTTTCTAAAAAAAAAAAAAAAAGGATATTTGGTTCCAGGGTCCCTGGGGCAGCGGAAGGGATTGAGCTGTGAATTGCCAGGCCCCCTTCTTCATAGGGAAAGCTCAGAGATGGCTCAGAGTTACAAGCAAAGCTCCCTTTTCATGGCAAAAAGCAGCTGTCCCCAGGACTGTCCTGAGCCACTGGCATGGACCAGGGCCTGTGAATGCCACGCCAGCATTAGGGTGACCGTGCAGACCCTGGCAGTAGGTCAGACAGAGAGGATGAGAGCGGCTTCTCCTCCCTCTCCAGGCTCTCACCTCCCTCCTGCATCTCTGAGCATTCAGCAAAGACCCAAGAAGGCCTGGGGCCTGCTTCCAAATAAATATTTGTGACAGGAATAAATGAATGCTATACTAGTATGATTTTAAGAATATTTGGGAGGCTGGAGCAGTTGCTCATTGGTTACGGCATGCGCAAGTGTGAGAATTCAAATCCCAGCACCACGTGCACAAAGAAGCATCAGAGCAATGAAAGCCACATGAAAAACTAAATAAAATTGATTCTTTCTCTCTCTCCCTCTCTCTCTCTCACTCTCTCTCTCTCACCGTCCCTCCCTCTTTGGCCCTCTCTCTGTGGCCCTCAGCCCTGGGGTGTCCCTGAGAACCTGGCTGAGATGTCAAGCCTCACAGCCAATCAGCAGCTGAGCTGAGAGGAGATCACAGCAGCCTTGGCAGCTTAACAGGGACTTAAGACACAGGTGTCCCACCATCTCTCGCCCACCTTGCCAGCCAGGTAGAGAGTCCTGTAGAGTCTTGTCACTATCTTTGGAACTCAGTCCACTCCATGTTCCAGGACCTAACCAGCAGTTTTGCCACCCTGCTCTCTGCTGACCTGCAGTCCTTGTCCTCTCCTGGCCACTCTGGCCCTGTACTCTTTCCTGTGTATCCACCAAAGCCCCTCTCAGCAGCCCCAGCACCAGAGAACTCCCACCCTTCCTTGGCTCTCAGAGGCCTTGGAAGGGCCCAGGTCTCTGGGTGCAGAGCAGGCTGACTCCTGTCCAGGGACCAGCACCAGTGAGTGCCGGGTCAACTGCACTGCCCTAAGACATCACCCTCACTCATCCCTTCTTCTAGTGAGCCAGGCACAGGGCTCGGAGCTAAGGATTTAACGATGAGCAAGACAGACCTAGCCCTCCCCTTGGGCCTGGGAGGGAAAGAGACCTTGAGCCAATAATCACAGACACTTAGATTTCCAGGAGGAAACTGCAGGCTTCCGAACCTATGGGAAAGTGCCCTAGAGCACATGTGCGGAGCTGGTGTGAAGCAGGGCTCCTGTAAGTGGTTTCTGCAGACGTCGGTTGGACAGAGAGCAGGAAGCCAGGAGAGAGGGACTGTCTCTTGACTTTTCCTTCATCTCTCTACTCATCTCTGGTGGAGGTGGCTGTCAGCTTCCTTGAGGTCCTGCCTCTGTCACAGCCACTCATCCAGCACCCACCCCCACATTCATCCACCCAACCATCCAACAGATGTTTAAGGAGCACCCACCTATGTTGGGTCATCTGTGCCCCACGGTCCAGATATGCCTGAAGCCGGCACTGGGCCCAGGCACACTGATGACTGGCTTACGGGACTATGCATGGCTAGGCCTGGCTCTGGCCTGGGAGCAGGTTTGGAACACTCATGTGCTGGTGTGTGCAAGTGATTTAAGCTAAAGGTTTCCCTCGTGCCACCTGCAGACCCCCGCTCCAAAGGGCCCCCACCTCCCCCTCACTATGCAAACCAAGAGCCCCAGTCCTGGTACTCACCAGAATCTCATCCTGCAAAGAGGTAACCATAGCAACCACGAGAAGCATCGGGGAGAGAGGAGAGAGGGTTACTGAGGCAGAGTGGGATGCTTGTGGCTGGCAGATGGCGGCTCCCTGGTCCCTGAGGGACCCTTTCCCTCAGGGGAGGGGGTTCTCAGAGCTTGGCGTCCATCCGGCACCCTCCATCCCTCGAGCTGGGACGCTGGGGTCCACTCACCTGGTTCCCTGAAGCCTTCTTCTTGTTCATCTGGTTGCTTCTCTGCTGAGCACTGCCAGGAAGGAAGGGAGGACCCTTGGAATCTCCCAGAAGAGCTCAGCTCCACTACCCGCTATGCAGGGGGCACAGGACCCAGAGGGTCAACCTGGCAGGCCTGGGCTGTATGTCTACATGCACGTACCTACACGCACGCACACACGCACTCTGTCACCTTTGTGTCAGGGATACTCACTTGGCAAAGCCTATGAAGTCCTCGTGGTTGGTATTCATGTAAGCCAGCTCAATGTCAATGAGAAGCATGACCTTCCAGGGTACCCAGGTCAGCCAGCAAGTGGAAAAGACACCGCAAAGTTTAAAAATGCATGACAAGCCGGGAGAAAAATACTTGCAGCACATACAGAAGGTTAGCACCCACAAAAACAGATGAAGTCCCCAGAATCAATAAGTGAAGGCTAAAAGAAGCACCAGCAGAAATCAAAATAGCCAATAGTTGGGGCTGCAGAATATGTGGGGGCTGGAGAGGAGGCTCAGCAGTAGAGCGCTTGCCTGGCATGCGTGAGGACCCAGGCTTGATCCCCAGCATCACGTACACAAATAAATCAAAGAAAAACAAAAACCAGATGAAAAAAGATCTCTCTCTCTCTCTCTCTCTCTCTCTCACTGTCTTTCTATCTTTTAAAAAATAACAGCAGGCCAGAGCGGTGGCTCATCGGTGACGGCGCTTAACTGGCATGAGTGAGGACGCAGGTTCAAACCGCAGCACCATGTACACAATGAAGTGTTGGAGCAATGAAAGCCACATGAAAAACTAAAATTGATTCTCTCTTTCTCTCTCCCTGTCCCTTTCTCTCTTAAAAAAAAATAATAGCCCATAGTCAAATAGTCAAAGACATGAATGGTAGTCAAAGGTAATTCGTAGAGAACATGCTCACAACCAATAAGGTATATAAAGAATACTTGGGCTGGAGCCGTGGCTCAGCGGTTTCAGCGCTTGCCTGGCAAGCACAAGGACCCGGGTTCAAACCCCAGCACCACATACACAACTAAGTGTCAGAGCAACTAAGGCCATGTGAAAAACTAAATCAAGTTGTTTCTCTCTTTCTCTGTCTCTATCACTGTCCCTCTCTCTTTAAAAAAACAAAAACAAAAAAAGAATACTTACCCTTGTTAATAAAGAAATGCAAATTTAACAATGAGATCTTTTCTTAACCTATTACATGGTAATAAGTACTGACAATCAGCAGTTTGGGGGCTGGAGTGGTGGCTCAGGGGTCACAGCCCTTACATGGCATGCGCAAGGATGAGGGTTGGAAACCTAGCTCCACTTACACAACAAAGTGTCAGAGCAACAAAAGCTGCATGAAAAACTAACAAAACTGATTCTCTCTTTCCCTCTCTCACTGTCCCTCTCTCTAGTAAAAAAAAAAAAAAATCATCAGTGTGGGCAATACACTCTTGGTGGAAGTGCAAATTTGTTTGTTTGTTTGCTTGTTTTGGGTTTTTTTTTTTCCAGTGGCACTGGGGATTGAACTCGGGCCTCACACAGGCTAGGTAAGTGCTCGACCTCTGAGCGGCACTCCCAGCCCTGGGAGTATCAATCTATCTCACCACCTGGAGGGCAGTTTGTTACTATTCAACACTAGAATGCACATGCAGAATAGGTGCCAGAGTTTCAAGATAGTTTAGGTTTTTTGGTTGTCATTTGTTTTGCAGCAAGGTCTCCCTATGTATGGCCCAGGCCAGCCTTGAACTCCTGGTCTGGTGATCTTCCTGCCTCAGCCTCTCCAATAGCTGGCCCTATGTCATGTACCACCGTGCCTGGCTGTAGTATAATTCATAACAGAGAACAATTAGGAAGAAGCCAGTGGACATCAGAGGGTGAAACAGATTTTGGCACTCTCTAAACGATGAAGCCGTCTGCTGCTGTTCAGAAGAAGAAGAATTTCTAGACTCTGTCCTAGGGAGACACTGCCCCAGGCAGATTATTAAGTGACAAGAGATCGGTGGTCAGGGTAACTTCCTGGATGCAGGCTGCCTGCTCCAGCTCCCACCCCGGCTGCTTCCTGTGGAGCCTATGGTCTGTCCTCACTGAGCATCAAATTCTACAAATGAAGGGCTTCTGCCTTGTAGGACACAAGGAGGTGAGGCAGGCACGTGTCCAAAATATAACAGGTGCCCAAAGATGTTGAGTGCTACCATTATCTTAGAGAAAAAAGGCAAGGTGTGCAGACAGAGGTGCAGTCCAGGAGGGGTGTGTGCGTGCGTGCCCGCGGGTGTGTGCATATCTAGGAAAAGGCCTGGGTGGTGACACCAAACTGAAGGATGGCATTTTGCAGGTGGGGCAGGGTGGGGAAGATCGAAGGGAGGTGCACTTATTTGTAATTAAATCACTTTATACTAACTGAATATTTAATTGGGTATTTATCACTTTTGAAATTAAAATGAGATTAATAAATATTTTTAAACGGCAAAAATGTAAGTGACTGGAAGAGGAGCTGGGACAGAAGCAGGAAGCGGGAGCCAGAGACGTGTACAGACAGAGGGGTGCCAGAGGTGGGTCAGGAAGGAGGACCAGCCTTGGAGCCTTGGGAAAGCAGCATGATGGGCCTGGCATCTCCGCTGGGCTCGGAGACAGCGTTCAGTGAGCGCGTCTGTGGATGAATATTTGATGAATGCTAGCATAAAAGAAGAGGTTAACCACCAACGGTATAAGGTGAGCACAGAAACAGCAAACAGAGGCCCAAAGAGAGATGGTCACACAGACTGCCAGAAAGCTGAGAAAGCCAGACTAAGAAAGAGGACCACAGATGGACGTAACAGTGCAGCCACGGGGGAAGACAGCATGGCGGTGCTCAGGAAATGAAGCACACAATCGCCAAATGGCCCAGTGATTCCACTGGTGGGTACAGACCCAAAACAATTGAGGGCAGGGACTCGAACAGATATTTGTACATCCATCTTCACGGCAGTTAGTCACAATAGCCAAAAGGTGGAAACAACCCACACAGATAAACAAAACGAGGTGCAGATGTTGAATGGAATATTACTCAAGTATTAAGAAGCAAGATGCTTCTGGAATGTGCTACAACATGGATAAACTAATGCTAAGTGAAATACATCACACAATAGGTGAAACCATATATAACTTCACTTATGAGGGACCGAGACAAATTCCTAGAGAGGAGAAAGGTAGCTGCCAGGAGCTGGCAGAGTGGGGATGGGGGGTTGGTGTTTAATGGGGACAGAGCTTCAGCTTTGAAAGGTGATGATGGTTCTACAGATGGACAGAAGTGACATCTGCACCACGATGTGAATGCACTCAGGACCACTGAGTGCATTTCATACACCTGAAAATGGCTAACGCGCTACATTTTTTCATCTGTTTTTTGTTTTTCCGACACTGAGCTGTGTATGCGGTGCTGGGGATCCAACCTGGGTCCTTGCACCTGCCTGGCAAGTGCTCTACGGCTGAGCCACTGCTCCGGCCCTATAGGGGTGCATTTTCTGTTACGTGTACCTCACCAGCATAGGAGAGAGAAGGGCAGAAGGGACGCCTGAGGCCCTGGGGAGACAAAACTGCAGGAAGGCGCAAGACAGGCTTAGGGGCGCGGGGAAGCCGGGGGCTCACCTGCTCCTTGGTGCGGCCCTCGCGCTCCCGGATGTGGGTGGTCACGATGCGCTCCATCTCCTCCCGAAGCCTCGGGTACTGCTGGAGCTGGGAAGGGTGGGAGGGAAGAGAGCCACGTGCACGGGGGCATGGGAGTGGCCCGAGGTCCACCAGAATCCAGGGGCCCAGGGGTGCAGGCAGGGAGGCGAGGCAGGAAGGGGCCCTAGGTCCCAGGAAGCTGACGGCACCAAGCCACAGCCACCCCTTTCCCCAAGTGTGCATCCAAACTGGCAATTCAAGGGTGTTCCTGGCTCCAGGCCCTCTTTGAGGCCCACCGGGCAACTTCGGCTGGGAAGGGGTAGTTCCCGTGGGAGGAATGCCAGGGAACCATCCTGCTCCCCGCTGCCGTCCTGGAGACCGGGGAGAGAGGGAGGCCTTGGTGGCGTTAGCTCCCAAAACGATCACCGGCTGCCCTTTGCCTTCCTAAAGGCCTGGAGGGACAGCCAGGTGGGTAATCAGGTGAGGAACAGCCCCAGAGTCCTATCTAGAAGGAACTGGGAGAGGACAGGGCCCAAGGTGCCAGCTGGCCTCCTGGTCAGAGCTGGGGGGGGGGCAGGGGTTGCAGGGGGAAACCAGCAGGCACATCAAAGGACATGCAGGAGCCACAGGCGCAGGCATGCGAGGGCAGGGGGTCATGCGGAGGTGGGGGGGCAGCAGCATGAGCAGTACCCCGCGGGGGCCTGGCTGGGCCCTGGGCCCTCTTGGTAAAATCCACCCAGTTCTACCTCCCTTCGCATGCACCTGCCTGACGCCATTATCCCTGGCCACATCTGCCCCACTCCCAGCTTGCAAGCCAGGCTGTCTGTACCCGGCTCCCTTGGGGTAGGAGCTCAGTAGCCCCTATTCCACAGCTTCTCCAAACCCTTCCCCTCAGCCACGCTCTGGACAAAGCCCAGGTGATTCACTGCACTGCAAGCTGCTGTTGGATGTTATCTCTTCCAGACAGCCTGCCCCAACCGGACCACTGAGACCTGAGTTAGGGCCTCTCTGGAGCACCCAGCCTCCCTTCTCCAAATGGGCAGTCACTGTCCCAAAGGGGGCAGGTAGGCCTCCAGTGCTCAGGAGGGCATGCTGAGGGAATGAGGGAATGAATGAAGAATGGATGTCTATGTCCTTCCAGAGTGAGTGGCTAGAGTCCCTGGCCCCTGGCTTGTGGACGGCTCTTCCTCAGGCAGGGAGGTTCAATGAACTTCCGAGGTGGAGCCCACCCAGGGGAACTCCAGTCCTGCTGCCTGCCTTCTCCAAGTGAGACCCAGCTGGGTAAAGCTAAGACAGCTCCTTGTCCCTGTTCCCATGCCTGGGCCCCTCTGATGGATCCCCCTGTGTGGAAAGAGCGCTGGGGGTTGGTGTGCCTGGGTCACGGGGGGCTGATTCCGAGGGCAAGAGGGAGGCCAAGGAGCAGGGAGGGGGCAATCAGGAGAGGCAGGAGGGTGGGGAAGAAAGCGGCAGCCTGGATGCCGGCCCAGAAGACGCAGACATGTGAGATGCCACATCCCACTGTCCTGGCTTGCCAAGGGTGTGGCTAAGGCGGCCCAGAGCAAAGGACCAGGGAGGAGCTGCCTAGAGCAGGGGCTCAGACACACTGCCCCTCGAAGTCTCCAAATCCAGGCAGAGACTGTGGGCTGTCATCACCACCAGGCCTCCGAGGTAGTCCCCAAGGCCCCCTCCCAGGGCAGGGTGCAGGGGGCACGAAGAGGAGGCAGAGAGAGCATTTTGCCACAGAGCGTAACCAGTTCTCCCACTGCCCGCCCGGATGCTACGCTTTTCAAGTTGTCCACGTGTCACCTACGCCCGGGCAGCCTCAGCCCTGCGTGGAGTCCTGTTCCTTTGAACATCTTTTTCCATTCCAGCTGCCTTGGAGCATTCCAGGACTTCTAGCCAGTTTTTGAAATGGAACTTTGCTCTCAGTTCTTGGCTGAGCTGGTTTGGCGGCCAGGGATGCAGCTCCTGGAGCCCCAAGGTCCTGGGTTCAAAGCCTGCCCCTGCCTGCTGACTCTCCTTAGAAAAGCAACTGATGTACTCTGAGTCTCAGTTCCTCTGTATGTCAAAGGAGTGGAAAGGGTGCCTGCCCTCTTAGGGTTGCTGAGAGGAACAAGTACCACACTCTGCATCCAACAATAAACTCTAAATTTCATCCAGAGGACTAAGAGTAACTAGAATGAAATGTTTATCAAAGCTCTAGCCAGGAGTAGCTTGCTAAACTTACAAAACTTGGAAAGAAAGAAAGAAAAAAAAAGATGAGTTTCACCAAATAAAGAAAACATAATTATTATCCATTAAGCAAATCAAAAGGTAAAAATATCATTTTCCTTTGAGACCAGTTTTCCTCTCTAAAGGTTTTGTTGACTTAATTTTCCATTCAGAAAAATCATACAGATAACTGTAAAAGATTTGAACACAACTAAAATCTGTGAAATAGTTATAGAAAAATTACTACGTTCCTTGTCCCCTTCAAAATTATGGCTAGCAAATCTAATTTTCAGAATTTATATATATTTTATATTATTTCATTAGAAGCTTGTTTGATTGTTCAACAAATAAATTTCTGAATAAAAAAATTTAAAAAAATATGGCTAGCAATTTGGTGAACACAACTTGGGAATTTTATCATCCATTGTGTACTTTTTTTCCCTAAAATACCATATACATTCTTTTCTGAAACAACCTTTTTTTCGCAGTACATTCTGGTGGGACATGTGAATAGAAACATATGTCTCGCCCTTTCAGCAGCCACTGTCTTCTTCTGTGTAATACTTTAATATCCTGATCTTCTTGGTGGACATCTGGGTCATTTCCAAAATGCTTCCATGTATAATAATTACTGCTTTTGGAATGCAAGGCAGCAATGTATTCTACAGTTTTGAAGTGTTTATATCTAGAAACAGCTTCTAGGAATCTAGCTGAAGGAATAATCCTTAACAAAGAACAATAATACATCTTTATATACAAAGATGTTCACTGACAGGTTATTTATTTATATCAAAAAACTGGAGACTGGGGCTGGAGCAGTGGCTCGACGGTTACGGCGCATACCTGGCATGCGCAAGTGTAAGAATTCAAACCCCAGCACCACGTACACAACGAAGTCTCGGAGCAATGAAAGATACATGAAAAACTAAATAAGAAATTGTTTCTCCCTCTCTCTCTCTCTCACTGCCCCTCTCTCTTTAAACAACAACAACAACAATAAAACTGGAGACTACTTAAATGTTCAATAATAGGAAAACCACAAGAAACCTATTCAACGGGATGTCATGTATCCATTCTTGATATTTCTGTAGACTACGTAATAATATCCCCCAAGGGGCTGGAGCGGTGGCGCGGAGGTTATGGTGCTTGCCTGGCATGTGTGAGGACATGAGTTCAAACCCCAGCACCACGTACACAATGAAGTGTCAGAGCAATGAAAGCCACATGAAAAACTAAATAAAGTTGATTCCCTCTCTCTCTCTCTCTCACTGTCCCTCTCTTTCTTTAAAAAAAAAATATCCCCCAAAATACATGTTTAAAAAAAGCCAAATGCTCATATAATCAGTGTGATCACCAAACAATATAAGCCAATATGTAGAAAGAGATATTTAGAGACAGTGAAAAGCTTTTGGAGGGTAATCTTGTAGAAGTTATTGAAATGATAACAGCTCAGCATTTATTCACCAGGTCAAAAGGAGAAAAAGGAAAGAAAAAGACACAGAACGGACTGTAGCACCCTATGTCTATCAGTAGGCTATCCAGGGTGTCATTCATACTTCTGAAGTGGCCTGCCACCCAGCAGCCAAAGGGCATGGGGCCAATCTCTGCCCAGCAACACGCAAGGCTCCACAACCCGGGGCTCAGTAGAAAACAGTCAGGGTGAAACTTGCTGAAAACTTGAAATTAAGGTAGCGTTTATCCACCCTGCAGCACTGGGGACTTTTTCAGACCCTAGAAAGACTGGGTTTTGTCCCCAAGACTGATTCAGGCTACTCACGGAGTGGGGGTGGCTCTGGAATTCTGGAAAAGCTCCTATTGGCAATGGATTCTCTTATAACCATTCCCCCCAGCCTCCGCCGACGACCTGGCTAAAAATCCTCAACACACTCAAGAGTAGACGGATAGGAAAAAGGCGTCTGAAGGACCACAGACAGCTCAAGAGGTCAGCCCCGCCCAACACGCATGGATTGCCACTGTGAACCATCCCATATGCTTTTTAGGCAAATTGGTTTTGAGGAACTGGGATGGCTCCCCTACCCCAGAAAGCCCTGATCCAGATCCCTTCCTAAATTGGAATCCCGTTCTGCTTTTCCTTTCTGAAACTGTTGGGTCATCTGTAAAATGAGGATAATAACGCTCCCCACTTCTCAGAGTCGTTGGGAGGGTTAAGTCACAGGCTAAGTAAGGGCAAACACTTAGCCAGTGCTTGTACACAGTAGCTGCTCAATAAACAGCCTCTGTATCCCATTATCATTTTTATTCTTATGGGGAGAAAGAGGCCACCGAACACTTGAGCTGAAGCAAAGGCCCTGCAGGAATCAGAAGCGCAGATGGACCCAGGGTTACCAGCTGGCAGGAGACATCAGGCTGGGGATTGCCTGGCCTGCATGGGTATCTGGGTCCCTCTGGGGAACCAAGAGGCTGCCAGTCTGCTTGGCAGACAGTCCTGCCCATGGGAGGCCATAGCCACAAAGACGGGACGGCCAGGCCCAGCCCTCCCAGGCAGCCGTCATACCTTTTCGCTACACTTTCTGATGGTGGCCGTGAGCTCACTGACTACCATATCCACACACTTGATACTGGGCTCTTT
The DNA here is from genome assembly GCA_004027875.1 of Aplodontia rufa. Classification (NCBI taxonomy): domain Eukaryota; kingdom Metazoa; phylum Chordata; class Mammalia; order Rodentia; family Aplodontiidae; genus Aplodontia; species Aplodontia rufa. The sequence continues at coordinate 15,590 of PVKS010008089.1, forward strand.
GAGCTTCTGCACCTGCTTTTTCACTGTGGCTTCAAAAGCGAGGTCAGGAGTGAAGAGGCCCGTTCTGCACCCGGGGAGGAGGGGTCAGGAAGAAGAGGGGGTGAAAGCCAAGCGGCCGGCTCCAGGGGTGGGGCAGGATGGCACAGGCATGGGGAAGAGAGAGAGACATCGACACAGAGAAAGAGAGAGAACAGAAGACAACGTGAGCGTGGGACCCAGCCCTCCCTGCCCCACCCGGGATCACGCCTCCCGGGCTGCCACGACTCCCCCAGGGCTCTGTGGGACGGCCAGAGGTCGTCAGGGACCAAGCCTCTGCCCCACACAAGATCTCTACTGAGTTTGGATCCTCACCGAGGGGCTGCCCCCGCCCCCCACAACACACACACACACCCTCCTCAGCTACTCTACACCTCCTGATCTTTCTTCTCCAGTGCCATTTCTGTCTAAGACCTTGCTCTTTCTAAGGAGCAAACCCAGGCTAAGACAAGGCTAGGACTCTACCTGCCCGTCCTGCTCCATGCTAGGGTTCCTAGGGCCACCTGCATTTGCTTCCTCCTGACTTTTCTACCTCTACCAGGGTTGCTGTGTCTAGCTGCTCAGGCTGTGCACTGCACAACGCAGACATGGCCTCCCGGAGGACAGTATAGCAGGCTGACTTCTGCTGTCCAGCTCCTTGCCTTACTCCTGCTACTCCCTTTCTCTTCAAGCAGCATCCCCTACCTCTCCTCCAAAAGGGTCTGGGGGAAATCACTTCCAAAAGACAGAAAGAGAGAGAAGAAAAAAGACAGAAAGTGGAGGTGGTAATAGAGGGGCCAGGGCAGCAGTGGAGGAGGGGAGGGAAGGAGGCCAGGGGTGGAATCAACAAGCACTGGACTTGGAGTCCAAAGCCCTGGCTCTAGTAACAGATCTGCCACCTCTTAGCTGATATGACCTTGGACGAGTCGCTTCCTCTCCCGAGCCTCAGTTTTCCTGCTATGAAGTGGAAGCCACCTCCCTGCCCTGCCCTCCTCATGTGACTGTGAAGCTCAGATGATGTGGCAGGTAGGAGACAGCTCTGTCCCTGGAAGGCTGGATGTGAATGGAAGGGGTGGGGGTCCTGAGTGAGGGTCCTGAACGAGGGTGGGGTGAGGATGGGGAAGATGAAGGACAGCGGGGGTCATGGCACCTGCTGGTCCTGGGGCCCCTGCACCCCTAGAGCAGTGCCCAAGAAGGCCTGGGCCTCATCAACTCCCATGTTTTCCCCAAGACCTCCTTCCTGGAGACGCCCAAGGTGACTCCACTTCTGTTGGCAGGAAGGAGGCTCAGGGTCCTCTAGAGCCTTGTTCTCTGAGCTGGGGGAGCTCACGATGGGCTCTCAGGGTGAATGGCCAGCCATCACACCTGACTCCTGATCCCTTGGTCCCCAGGGCTGGAGCCAGGGGGAGGGCTCCCTCTCCTGGTCTGTGGTCGCCTGCCTCCCCCACCCCGCTGAGGTCTGTACATGCTACCGGGGAGCAGTGGGGGTTGTGGGGAAGGAGTGCCTGGTAGCAGCGCAGGGAGGGGACAGAGGCGGGGGCTGGCGCGGGCCGCCGGGTTACCTTCTTGGTGCACTGTCTAACGGTGCTGATTAGCTCCGAGATAACCATGTCCACACACTTGAGACACGGTTCTCGGATCTTCTTCACCTGCTTTTTCACAATGGTCTCAAAGGCCATGTCTGGGGTAAACAGCCCGGTTCTGAACGCCCGGAGCGGGAAAAGGGCACAGTGTCACCGGCCAGCACCTGCCAGGAGTGACAGGCCAGGGCCCCTCCCCAAACCTCTGAGCTGGGCCCGGGGGGCCTCCCACTACCCTTTCTGGGCCTCAGTGTCCCCGTCTGTAAGCCAGGTGAGGGGATTCTAATGAGGGGCTTTGCCTCGGTGCTGTCTGGGGTAAGACAAGGGCTGCTTGTGTTTGTGTGTCCTGATTTCTCTTAGGAGTTCCTGCAAGTGTTCTTAAGAGCCTTCCCAGGAGTGAGCTTTTCAAGACCGAGACACATTTCCCTGCATCTTGGCTGATGCACTTATCCGCATGTAAATTCCAAGCCGAACCTCACACTTGAGTCTGCACAAACACAGGGACATTTCGGTCTTGCTTGCTGCCTGGCACACAGTAGGTGTTTTGCATTTTTCTGCTGAATGGAGTTGTTGTATGACCACAGTGCAGATCTGTGTCCCTGAAAGGGGTCTGGGCTTTTAAGGAGCAGTCGACCTCCCAATCCTCGCAGCTCCAGAGGCCTTGGGATGGCCTAGGAGGGAGGCAGGTGAAAGGGCAAACTGTGGGCTATGGGAATATGGGAGGGTCTGGCGGGCTGAGAAGCCCCTGCCCACCATTAAGGGACACAGACCCATAATTTGACGGCTATGCCCCAGGCCCTACCCAGTGATGTGCGCACCTTTGCTCAGTAACCTGGATGGGACCGGGTGGAGCTGCCTCACCCTGGGGAGAAGTGGGGCCCAGCCCTAGAGGGTCCTTTCTGGCCACCTGACCCTGGGCTCTGTGCCCTGTGCTTCCTGGCCCTGCTCCCAGAGGAGGCCAGCAGGTTTCAGAGTGGAGTGGCCCAGGCCTTCTCTCCCTCTCCCCTAGCTGGAGCCTATTGGGTTGGGACCTAGACAGTCGGGATTGAGGACATTAGGGACCAGGACTCTCAGGTCCTTCCTGAGGGAGGCCACCTCATTGATCTCTGTGCCTCAGTGCCAGGCCCTCTGCCTTCTGGGGTTCAGCCCCCTCCCTGGTCCCAGTACATGCCTAATTCCATGGATGTTCTTGATGGCATAGCTGATCTCCCTTCGAAGTTCCTTCTCATCAAACTCCATCTGTGCAGGAGAGCAGAGAGAAAGGTGGTCAGGGCCTTCCCTGTGACCTGGGAGGCCCAGGCAGGGCCCACCACTCCCAGGGCTGAGCACCAGGGACTCTGGAGTTAAGCCAAGGTACATATCAGAGAGTCCTGAGTGGGAGCAGGGACCATCTGGAGTCCTCCTGCCCCGAGTCTTCCTGTCCTACCTTGACCAGCTCAAAGGGGAAGCGTTCATGGAAGATCCGGTTAATGCGGGCTCCCCCAGACAGTTCATAGGTGTCGATCTGGTCTCCAGAGCCCTCAATTCGCTTCTCAAAGTCCACTGCGAACTGCTGGACCATCCTGTGGAGAGAGGGTTACGGGCTGAGCATGGTGTGGCCCAGTGGAGGGAGCCCTGGGTTGCCCCACGCAGGAGGGTACTGAGAGATTGGGGTGGGGACATTAGGGCTGGGAGAGCCTCACTGCAGCAGGGCCTTGGTCTTGCGCGCAGGGTCATCAGGGCGGAAGTTCTTGTACTCTTCCACCTCCTTCTCAATGGACAGCAGCTGGCTCTGCAGCTTGTTCCGCAGCCCAGGCAGTGTGTCCCGGATGTGGTTCGTCAGTTGCTGGGGAGGGGTGGTGAGGAAAAGGTCAAGGCCACAGGTACCAGCCTGGATTCCCAGAGGGCCAGGTATGTCAGGGGGCCCTGTGGATGTGGTGAGGTGGACAGCTGGAAGGGGCGGGTACAGTGCTTCCTGGTGCTGCCCTGTCACCAGAGCAAAATCTGCCCATGGGCAGGGCTGACAGAGGTCACAGAGGTAAATTAATGAGTGCATAACTCAATTTTTAAGCAATCCCAGAAATCTGGATTCATATTTGAAATGACCAGATTTTAGACTAGTTCAGTGTTTTCAGACAAAGCACCTGCCTCTGGGGCAGGGGAGGCCAAGAGCTGCCCCCTTGTGCCCTCCGGGCTTCAGGCCTTCAGGTCATTCTCAAGTTCAGACACACACTCTTGCTAGGTGCTCCCATACACCGAGTCTCATTGCATCTTCATAACCACCCTATGAAACTGGGATGCTCAGAGTTGGAGAGCGTCTCAGTGGGAGACTGGAACCCAGGACTGTGGCATTGCCCACTGCCTCCCTCCTGTCAACATGTACACACACACCTAAGTTCTAGACGCCCCAGGAAAACCCTGGATCAGCCTCTCCCCATCTCAGAGGGAACCAAGGTCTGCAGCCAAATACACACCAGTCCCCCGGCCCTCCAACCAAACCCTTGTCAGTGCCAACCTCCACACAAGGTCTCGGTCTTCTGTATGTCCCGGGAGTCCCAGGGCTCCCCGCAGGTCCCGCATAGGGAAAGGCTTTGAAGCTCTGCCCTGGGGGGCTGAGGGCAACCTGCCTCGCTTCCCTGGGTGTCGGTTCATCTGCATGAACAGCGTGCTAACCTCTGCTAGTCACCCTCAAAATACACTCAGATCATCCTCTTCTCATGCTGGGTTCCCAGGTCCCATGCTACGTGTGCCCCTACCTGGTTGAGGACCTTCTGCAGGTATGGGGTGCCCATGCGGTCAGCCAGGTGGCGGTAGGAAGGGTGGGAGAGGAAGAACTTGCGCTCAGCGGCCAAGGCAGCTGTGATGTCCTTCTTGCCATCTATGTCCTTCTGGCTCCGGTTCACCACCCCAATGTAGCCTGTGGGTGGGTCAAGGTCAGCACAAGCAGCATAGACCAGGAGAAGGGCAGGGCAGTGGGGTAGGGAGGGGTCCACTCACCTCTGCGCAGGGGCAGCAGCTTGTTCTCCAGCACGTCCCGGGCGTCTGTGCCCTCATCCATCAGGTCCAGCTTGGTGATGACCCCAATGGTGCGCTGGCCTGGGGGGTGGGCAGCAGAAGGGCAGTCCTCATGTGCATACGCCCTCACAAGAAGACCCCCAATCCTCCCTCTGCCCTTATCCCTGCCCAGCCCCTCTCCCACTCCTGGCCTCCCCTCTTTCATTTTCCACATTAACGTTTAAAAGCATAAATCTGGGGGCTGGAGCTCAGCCATTATGGAGCTTGCCTGGCATGTATGAGTACGCGAGTTCAAACCCCAGCACCATGTACACAATGAACGTCCAAGGAATGAAAGTCACAAGAAAAACTAAATAAAGGGCTGGAGCGGTGGCTCAGCGGTTTCATCGCTTACCTGGCAAGCACGAGGTCCCGGGTTCAAACCCCAGCACCACGTACACAACTGAGTGTTGGAGCAACTAAAAGCCATGTGAAAACCTAAATAAAGTTGTTTCTCTCTTTCTCTCTCACTATCCCTCTCTCTTTAAAAAAGAAAAAGAAAAGAAAAACTAAATAAAAAATTGCTTCTCTCTTTCTCTCTCCCTCTCTCTCATTTCTCTCTCTCACTGTCTTCTTTCTTTCTTTCTTTTTAAGCATAAATCTGACCCCACACTATGTTCTCTATACCCTCCCGGGGCTCCCCCTAAACTAAGTGTCAAACACACCTAGGCAGTGCGCAGCGGCTGCCAGGGGGGAACCTACCCTGGGGGTCCACCTCCTTGGCCACCTTGAGGGCATCAGAGTTGGCCAGGTCGGAGTTGGCAGGGGACACAGCCAAGATGAGGCAGTTCTCCTTGGTGACGAACTGCATAAGCATGTCTCGGATCTGGAACTCAATGTCGGGAGGTTGGTCCCCCACTGGCACCTTGGTCATTCCGGGCAGGTCCACCAGGGTCAGATTAAGCACTGGACAGGGCGACAAGAGGGAGGGCTCAGATGAGGGGCGTGGCCGTGGGCGGGGTTCGACTCACAGGACCTGCTAGGGAGCCAGGTCTCAGTTGGACAGGGTGGGGCTAAAGATGGGCGGAGCTCGGGGAGCGTGCGCGGAGGAGGCGTGGCTCTGGGGCGCAGTCTGCAGGACCCAGATTTGAGCGTAACTGGGCGCCAAAAGGGGGAGAGCCCAGAATACTCCTGGGGGCGTGGCCTAGAAAAGTTAGGAGGGCGGGGCCAGTCTCACCATGCGGTGAGTAGACCCGCAGGTTGATCGGCACCGGAGAGATGCCTTTGTTGGTCCCAGTGACCCGATCGGTCTCGGCCTCGATTTCCAGGCGCACCTCCTCGAAGTCAGTGAATTTCCTCCCCTTGCAGTGCAGGAACTCCGCATATTCTGCTCCAGAAGCGGGCAGAGGAAGGGAGCAAGCGTCATAGTCCAGAACCCCACCTGGGCCCATCTCCCACCAGCAAGTCTCCAAACACACTAACGCCACTGTCCAGCTAGGGAAGCGAGACCCAAAGAGGGACCGACACCCTTGCTTCAACAGCTTTGAAGTTACTTGGTAAGCAAGTTCAGTGGCTAAGCCGCCCCTCACCCTGGGGAGTTGGGGAGGGGGCTGGCCTGGCTGCTGATGGAGGGCATGTACCTGTGGTAGCATTGACCAGCTGCAGGACCAGGGGACGTCGAGTGACAATGCCAGATCCTCGGGGCAAGAAATCTCTGCAAGGAGTCGGTGATGAGAGGAAGGTCAAGATCAGGAGTACCCCGTTCCCTGGGAGATCCAAGATCCCCCAAAAGTGCTGACCTCACTGCACCTTCCACCAAGGGCTTATGTCAGGAAGGGGCAATGGTAGCCAAGTGGAAAACACCCTCTCCCAAGTCCCCTAGGTCACAGAATTTATGCACCTAAGCTGCCAAGAGGCTAGCCCAGCAACTCCCCACACACCTCTTAAATAGGCCGTGTTGGGTCAGAACCAACAGGAAGTTCCTGTCCCAGCCAACCACTCCATTCAGCCTGGGAGAAACTGAGGTATGTGGGGCCTACATGCTTAAGTGTCCAGTGGCCACAGAGTGGATCCCAAGAAACGGCCCTGCACCTCTTCCCCTCCCTTCCACTGTGGGGCAGGGCAGCATCTCACTTCCTCTTTCCCAGGCCCCATCTGGCCAGGGTTGAGGATAAGGCAGATGCCGAGAGGAGGAGGCAAGGAAAAGTACTTGGGCTCTGTAAGTGTCCACTGTGTGCCAGCTGCTTTGTGGGTGACATCTCATGTCATCCATACAGGAGCCTCAGGAGTCGTTGTTATTACTATCCCCATTTTACAGAGGCTCAGAGATACTCAGATTGCACGATCAGTATCTAGCACAGCAGGCTCTGGACTCGGACCTGTCTGAGCATGCATTGAAAGCTCTCTGTTTTCAGGCCCCCTGTGGACCCAGCCCCCTCTGAAGGACTGGACCAAGGGGCCCCAGTCCACTCTCATCATTTATACCTCAAATATCTGCTCATGCTGATATCAATCCCAGCTGTCCTTTTGGCTAAGGCTCGAGGGTGCCAGTATTCTGTCCTGTCAGCTCTTCTGGTTCCCCTCCTAGTCCTCCCACCCCACCCAAGGGAGACACAAGGCAGAGGCCTGTCCAGGAACCAGGCTGTCAGAAAGGGCAGTCATGGGATCCTCAGGACCCAAGAAAGGAGGAAGCAGCTATAGCCCGAAGGACTGTAGAGATACAGCCAGCTGCCTCCCTTGTGGAGAGGCACATGGAGGCCAAGGAGGGAACAGACAGGGCCTGACCCTGCCTCTGGGCCTGGGGTGCAGAGCTTCCATTCACCTGCGCCACCTCTGGGGAGAGCAGAGGCTGCTGAGGAGCCTGCCACTACAATGGGGAAAGAGAAGGGTGGTAGCTCCTGCCTTTATTTGTCATTTCTGGATGCCAGGCAAGTAAGTTTCATTCTAGCAAGGCCGTGAGCTGCAGGAGCACAGGGCCAGCACTTTCTGTCCATCATGTATCCCCGTGCTCAGCCCAGGGATTAGTATTCCAGAGGTGCTCAATGAAATGTAGTGAATTCCAACTCTTCAGACAGCTCTGATATGGAAATTATCATTTATAGAAGAAGCAACTGAGGCTCAGAGAGGTGACTCACCAAGGTCACACAGCAGAGCTAGGATTCTCCTGAGCAGTTGTTTTTGTTTTGTTGCAGTATGAGATTCAAACCCAGGACCCTGCACACACTAGGCAAGTGCTTTGCTACTAAGCTGCCTCCCCCGCCACAGAGCTGGGATTCAAACCCAGTGTGGGCTGGACCCCAGAGCCTGGAAACTTCCCCATGCAACCGTGACTCCCCCTACACCCAAGGAGCCAGACTTGACTTTTTACGTAATTCAATTAAATCAGGTCTGTGCCAGGCCCTGTGCTGGGCCCTGGGGACGGGAGATGATGAGTCAGACAGCTCCCCACCCCAGGCGCTCATGATGTGGCGTGGCAGACAGGCAAGCAAACAGAACACAAGGCCGTGGGGTGGCCAGCAGCACAGGGGCTGAGGGTTCCCTGGGTGGGAGACCGCCTGCCTTTATCTCTCCTATCCTTTACTCCTTGAGGGACAGTCCCTTAGTTTGGGGGGGCCCAAGGCCATGGAAACAGCACATCTGTTCTCACAGAGGCTTCAGTGGGCGTGAGACCATGGGGTCCATCCTCTTCTTCCCCACCAGCTCCTTGCCCAGCAATACCATAGCAACTGCTATTGCCATGGAAACTTCAGGAGGGGCTGGGAAGGATGGGACTCCCCACGGAGAGTCCCCCATGCAGAGTGGGCCTTCCCCAGAGCTCTTCCGTTAGGCCTCCCCCTGAGCAGGCAGACCCACCATCCACACAGTGGGTATATGGAGCCCGGCCCACCTGGAGAGGGGCCTAGGTCAGCCTGTCCCATGTTGCTGCCTCCCTGGGGCTGCTTCAAAGGACAAGCAGCTTATGGGCAGCAGAGATTAGAGGGCAGGGTCATGTCTAAGAGAGTCAGCCCACGTGAGCATGAGGGTGCTGGGCAGGGAGGTGTCGATGGTGTCAAAGCCCAGGTTCTCAAAGTGAGACCCTCACCCGCCTGCATCAGAATTCTCAGGGCAACTTGTTAAAATGCATATTCTTCAGATGTGCTGGGCTGGAATCTAAGCAAGGATCTGGACAGTCCCACAGGACTGTCAGGTTCCCTTTCAAGTTTAAGGCTCACTGGCTTAACCGATCAAAGCCTGTGCCAGGCAAAGGCTCTGGGTTCGAATCCCACATCTGCCTTTCCCTGGCCTGGTGCCCTTGGTCAATTCTTTCACTCTCCAGGCCACCAGGTCCTCAGCTGTGAACAGGTATTAATCACACATCATGCACTGCCACTCCCAGCATCCAGAGGATTCACCAAGCTGCTTCCCAGCAAGAACTGAGCCTGTCCAGGCGCAGTGACACATGCCTGTAATCCCAGCAACTCAGGAAGCTGAGGCAGGAGGATCTCAAGTTCAAAGCCAGCCTCAGCAATTTAGTGAGACTCTGACTCAAAACTAAAAAAATAAAAAGCGGGGGCAGGGCACACACTGGAGCAATGGCTCAGCAGTTACAGCACTTGCCTGGCGTGCATGAGGATGCAGGTTCCAACCCCAGCACCATGTACACAACAAAGTGTCAGAGCAACAAGACCCTGATGAAAAAATGAATAAAACTGATTCTTAAAAAAAATTAATTAATAGTCAATTCAAAAAATAAAAAGGGCTGGGGAATGTGGCTCAGTGGTAAAATGCCTCTGGGTTCAATCCTCAATAGAATGAAAGAAAGAAAGAAAGAAAGAAAGAAAGAAAGAAAGAAAAGAAAAGAAAAAAGAGATGAGCCCAGGCCTGCTCAGGCAGCTTGAGGGGGCTGCTGAGGAGTGTCCCCTGATCTCAATCCCCCTAAGATGATCCCCCAGTTTCATCAAGGAACTCAAGAACCTGCCATCTTACTTCTTCCAGGCACCAAATTGAAATCTCAGGATCATCATGAAATCATCATGAAATGGTTGGAAAGGGAAACGATGGAAAGCTGTGGAGACGTCTCATGCCCCCAAACTGTCCAGAAGGCAGGGCCAGGGCCCAGAGAGGGCACCCAGCAATAGAGGAGGCCAAGACGTCATGTGGACCCAGGAGGCCAGATTCCCAGCCCACAGCTTGACAGATGGCGTGCAGGACACCGGCAGGAGGGAAGGAGTGACACATGGTCCCACTTTAGTGTCCTGCTGAAGGCTAACAGATCCCTAGGAGGAAGTTGGGGCTGATGCATCTTCCAGTCGATGCCACCCCTGCCCATCCTGCCCACCTCCTGCCCACCTCCTGCCCAGCTCTCACTTAGGCTGAGGGAGGTCAGAGCAGGTGCCTAGACAGGCGGTCGAGTGCTGCTCCCCAGTGTGGGAGGGTGGATAGTGGCCTGCCAGCTCTCCCACTCATTTCTAGCAGATGGTGGTTTCCCAGGGAGGCCTGGCCATCTGCAGAGGCACCTTCAAACCTGAGGCAGGGAGGACAAAGTGAATACGTCTCAGGACCTCCAAATGCCACCCACTCCCCAAAGGGCTGAAGTGACTCCCATCTTGACTCCCAACACTACTCTAGGACCTGAGATTTGGGGCCAGAGCCCAGGAATCCTGGTTCCCAGCCCTGTTGATAAAACTGACAGTCGGAAGTTAACATGCCCAGCGTGGGTGGTCATTCTTATGCCTCTTGTTTCTGGGGCTTTGATGTCAGGCCTGGCATTGAATTCAGAGCCCCCACCTAGGAGCTCTGTGAGCCTCCGTTTCCACCTGAGTAAAGTGGGTTGCCCTGAGGCTTATATCAGTTAATGACTGAACAAATGGTAGCTCACACAATGATAAATAAAGATAATACTGCAAGGGCTGGAGCAGCGGCTATGCAGTCACAGCGCTTGCCTGGCATGTGCCACGATGCGGGTTCAAACCCCACACCAGGTACACAGCTAAGTGTCAGAGCAATGAAAGCCACATGAAAAGCTAAATAAAACTGATTCTCTCTTTCTCTTTCACTGTCCCTCTCTCCCTTTAAAAAAGAAATAAGAAAAGATAATGCTTCGAGCTTGCTGAGAACACAGGGTGGATAGCACTGGACACAGTGGCAGTGGGGGAGCTAGGAGGTGGGTCCCGGGCAGCTGGCTGGCTGAAGGATTAGGGGTGAGCTGGGATATTTCTGATCAAATCTTGCCCTGAAAGTGGAAGGCAGGGGCTGGGAGGCTACAAGATGCCCTCTGAAGCAGGGAGCTGGGTGAGGGAGCACCAGAGGGCAGGCCAAGAAATACAGCAGGCGGAGGTGAGTCTGCCCTGGGCAACAAGTCCTTCTCTGTTCGCACTGTCCCTGAGGCCCCCGGGGAGCCCAGGGCAGCCCACATCACAGCTCATGAATTTCAAACTGAGGTTTAAACATTTCAAGGCTGTCCTTGATGGTTCTGATGGTCCCAAGAACAGGACTAGGCTGGAGCTGTTTACCAGCATGTCCAGCACAGAGCGGGCACGCGGGACTCCCTGCTGCCTGCAGGACGTTGGAAGGTGAGCTCAGTTTTCCCACCCTCGGCCTCACCAGACATGCGTAGAAACGGAGGAATCAAAGGCAGAAGTCTTGCCCAAAGCTGTGGTGCAGGTTGGTGACAGTGTGGGACAGCTGCCCAAGGCTCTGGACTACAAGTCCAGCACGCTCTCCTCAACAGCCATTTCCCCCACTAAAGAGATTCTATTAATTTTTCTTCCTCCTTATTCTTCCCTCTTTTCCTTCTTCCTCTCATCCTTCATCAATGTTCTTTTCCCCTCCTTCCTTCCTTCCTTCCATGGATGAATGACTATATTTTCAAAATGGAAAAAAAAAAGATTTTTTTTGCCCCCAATTTGAAAAATCTTATGTTCTCCATTTGAAAACTTCAGAATTTAGAAATAACCAACTGCCCTCCCAACACCTGGGGATAACTTCTGTGCACGTTTCATTTTTAATAATAACAATCGCTGATGCATTGCTGACTCTTGCCCAGACTTCTGCCAAGGGCTTCAAAATCTACACCATCCTGAGGTTTATCTTTGGGGGTGATGAAAATATCCTAAAGTTAGGTTGTGATGACGGTTGCACCACTCTGTAAATATGACAAAAATTCTTGAATTATGCACTTGAGTGAATTTCATGGAGCATAAATTTTTTACTATGCTGCAGTAAAGCTGTTTGAGAATCTGCGTCCTCTGGATTGATCCTCCAATGCTGTATAAGGTTGATGGGATCAGTTTCCCCATCTCACAGGGGAGGAAACTGAGGCTCAGAGAGATGAAGTCATGTGCCCCTCCCGTGGGCTCCCATCCACCCTTCAGGAGCTTCTTGACTCCCAAACAGCACGCCAGAACATTCTCCAGGTCAATCTGCGTGAGGTCAGATTCACCAGCAGCTTGATGAGGAGGCCCTGCTCTACTACAGAAGCGTGCCTCAGTTTTCCCATCAGTGAAATGGGACACATAGTAGTGGCTCCCATCTTGGACTGTGGAGGGGATGTCCTGAGATCCTCCTGGCCTTGGAAGATCAACAGAGGGTGCCCACCCAATCGCCCTATCCCTAAATGCTGGCAGGTGCTGGGCACTTGACTCCCTCCTGCTGGGGACTCAGGAGGCAGGTGAGCGTGAGTCACCTGCTGAAATCCTCCTCCTCCTCCTGGCTAGTGGCCTCCTTTTTCCCTGTGCTGAGACCAGATGTATCTGAGCCAGAGTGAAAAAAGGAATTAACATGGTAATAAACAGATTCGATGTGAATAGCAACCGTGGTGGGAGCTGCTGTCTGCCAGGAGCTGTCGGCTCTACCCCGCAGGACAATGGGGTGGGGGAACAGGGTAATCGCGGATAACATCCCAGAGGAGGTGAGAGCTAAGGTGAGCCTTGGAGGAAGTGGGGAGACTAGGCCGGGGCCAATGGCGAGAACGGTAAGAAAGGGCTCAGCCCTCTCTTCCCATGGCCTATAAGGTATTCAGGTGGGCCAGGAGGCAGCAGCTAGAGGGAAACAGGGCCAGTGACCAGGACTCAAGGGCCCAGCTCAGAAGCTGGGGTCCAGTTACGAGGGCAAGGTCTCCAAGGAAGGTTTCAGGCAGAAGAGCTTAGAGTGGGGGGCTTGGAGAGCTCCCCACTATTGCACAGAGGAGGGGTTGAGCCAAGGGCAATGCAGTAGAGGTCAGCAGGCCGGCGCACTGGGGCAGGAGACTGAAGTGAATGGGGAGCGTGTGGGCGGTGGGTCCCGGGGCCTCTGGTTGGGGTGCGGGGAAGATGCCATTTCGAAGGCCGTCCTGAATATCTTCTAAACCTGATGTCCCTTTCCCTGTTGCCTATAGTGACTCCACGTTGTTGAACCATTCTCAGTTCTTAGCCAGACCTCAGACCAGGGAGTGGATAAGAGTGCGAGACACCTGAAGGAGCAGAGGACTGAGGTGGGGTGTGCACGTGCAGGGGTGAGAGCACAGACACTTGGAAAGGTCTGGCTGGAAGCAGGAGACCCCTGCCAGTTCCTGTCCTGCCTCTGAGATAGTCACTGAGGGACTCCCTGCAGGTTCCCTACCCTCTAAAAACCTGGGATGCGAGCTTCTGCCACTCCTGCTACTGGGACGTTGGTTCCAAGAACAACCAACTTTCTTTAGCCATGGGGAACGGGGGCCCTGAGCCTGGACCTCACACTTTAGGGGTTCCTCTGCTTTCACCCTCCTCGTGGGGCAAGAGGTCCCCACGGACTATGGGAAGGTAGCCAGCTAGAGCCTGCATACCCCTCCCAGGAGACCTTGGGAGCCCTGGAATTCCCTCTCAAGCTGTCCCCAGCCCACCTCTGGGCTCTTCCTCCTACAAGTGGGGCAGCCCAGGCCCAAAGAGGGTCCTTCTTGGGCCCATGGGTAGAGCTGAGATATGAGGGCTGGGGTGTCTCCAGGTTGAGTCCAGAAGGCCCCCTGCAGTGTGGCACGGAGTGAGAAGGGACAGGGCAGCCCAGAGAGAGGGGCCACCTGTCCCCACTCGAGGAATCCCAAGTCCTAAACTCAAACCCAGCCTGGCGGGTGGGTGTGACGGTGTGTGTCACGCTGGGAGAGCGAGGCACGCTGGGTTCAGCAAGTCCGCAGCTTGATTTATGGCTGGAGTGTTTAGACATACGGCACGTGGGCCTCCGATTCTGCTCTTGCCCACGCCTGACAACTCGACGCCAGTGGCTGGCTTCCTCTGCTCCGGCCCTGCCCACCTGCCTTCACCCCTCCCCAGCCTCTCACTCCCACCCTCTGCCCCCAGCCGAAGCCTGGGAAACGCAGTCTCCAGGCGCCAGGATCAGATGCTGTCTGCCAGGGTCACCTTTCATTCTTCGCTCCTCAGGGCCACCAGGAAGGGCGGGATGTCCCTTGGCGGGGGTGGGCACATCTCCTTCAGTCCAGCCCCCAGGCATATACTCCACACTTGGCCCATGGACAGCATGATCTTAGCGTGTGACAGGTGTGTGCTCAAAGCCAGGAGAGGCTGGGGCTAAGGGCAGCTGCCTACGGCCTCAGCTCGCACTGTCCTCTGCCCTTCACCAGGATCCTCCAACCACAGGCTTCCCCAGCATGGGCTGGGCAGGCAACTGGAGGAGTTCCATCTTGGCTCGTCCAACCCTACCTTGGTCAGCAACAGCCTCAATGCCACCTCTTCAGGGGGCCTTCTCCGACCCCAGCACATGACAAACGAAGCCCTGTGCACTTCACAGTCACCTGTCCTCTCAGTGGGGAGCCTCCCGGAGCACAGTGGGTCTGCCTTGCTCACAACCCTATCCTGGGCACTCTGCAAACTCCAAGGAGGTATCTGCTCCCTCTGTCCCCTCAAGGTCAACGACTCCCTGCCTAGGATGCCAGTTTTCCCCTCATCTTCTTTGGCCTCAGCCTCCAAACCCTGAGGAACACTAGGGTATGTCCCAAAGTGTCAAGGGAAAGCAACAGGGCTTCACGGTGGGGAGTGGGTGTCCCCCATGAAGGGCCAGGCCCAGCCAAGAGAAGGGCTCTCAGAGGTCAAGGCCAGCAGCAAACCCATCAGCACGGGGGAAGGAGCCTGGGGGTCGGTGGGAGGTGAGGAGCCATAGGGGTGGGGGTAGGCTGTCACCTAGAACTCTGCCTCCAGGCAGAGGCTCCCTCATAGGTCCCCTAACCCCTCCTGGATGGAGAAGATCCCCATCCCCACCACGGCCCCTCCCAGGCTGCACTGCCCAGGCTTTGCCCGCAGTGCCAGGCCCTCCCGGTTTCATCTCGACCCCCATTTTGCAGATGAGGACACAGCAGCTGGCCAGGACTGAAGAACACACTCCAGGTGGATCTGCTTGTAAGCCACAGGACAGGGCTTCTGGCCCAGCAGGCCTGGCTCCCAGCTCCCCACCCTGCCCTGTCGCCTCTGTGCCTTCCAACAGCCTCAGCCTCCCCGGGCTGGGGGGCGGGAGGGTGGGCACTGCTCCTCTGCCAACCTGCCTTGGAGGACACCGGCTTTTGGGCCCTGGAGGAGTACTGGGGGAAGGGCGCAGGGTGCAGAGGGACAGCAGAGAGGCCTCCTTGGCCTGGGGCACCAGGCATCTGTCCACACAACACTGGAGTGGCCTGGGGTTCACAGACCCACCTCCGTCTACACTTAGCCCAGGATGAGCTCATCTCCTCTTGAGGGTTTAAATCTCTACACTGACAGCTTCCAAATCTCTATTTCCAGCCCGCCTTCCCCCGAGCTCCCTGACACCTCAGGCTCAGTATGTTCAGAACCAAGCTCTGCTCCTCCCCTGGCCCTCAATCTATCCCCTCCCCCAGGCTCTTCCTGATCCCATTAATGACACCCGCAGCCCCCACCCCAGGCCCCAGAGCTTGGGTCAAAGACCCTGAAATCATTCATATATATATATATATATATATATATATATATATATATATATATCTATCTCCAGGGTGGTGAGCCACATCCCCAGCCCTTTATTTCTTAGTGAGACAGGGTCTCACTAAGTTGCTAAGGGCCTTTGTAAGTTGCTGAGGCTGGCCTTGCACTTGCGATCCTCCTGCCTCAGCCTCCTGAGTTGCGTAGATGGCAGGCTCTGAAGTCATTCTTGATTCCTCTTTCCACCCACCAATGGGACCTTCCTCCAAAACAGATCCTGAACCCCACCATTCTCGGCAGAGCTACTGTCCGGTCAAGCCCTGTGGCCTGCTGCCCACACGACAGCCACCCTCTTTCCTCCCACCAGTCACACACTGGCCAGAATCAGCTCAAGTCACTCCACTTGCTTAACAGCTTCCAAGAATAATGAAAAGAGAGCCGCACTCTTGCCCTGGCTGAGGCTTTGCAGAGCGAGCCCCTGCCTCCCTCTTTCAGTTCACCTCTCTGGCTGCACAAACACCAGCCAGTATGCCGGCTTTCCGGTGTCAGCCCCCACCAGTCTTTGCTGCCCCAGGGCCTTTGCATTCGAGGATCCCTGGTCCAGACTCCTCCCCCAGCTACTCAGATGGCTTCTCATCCCAGGTGCCAGCCCTGCCTACTCTGCCCTCCCTGACGCTGGCCACCTCCTCCAGTTGCCTTTGTGCCTTCCTCCAGAGTCCCCAGCATCAGGGCACCTCCAGGAACGCTTGCTGAATGACCAGGGACTTAGCCTCTGTTTTCCCTTCTGTCAAAGGGGAGTGAAGGCATAGCATAGATCCAGACGAGTCCTAGCAGAGCCCTGGGCAGCTGCTGGGCCACCTCCAGCACAGAGCTGATGGCAGGGTCCTCCTGGGTACCTGGGAGCCCAGGCTGGCATAGCACAGCTGGTTTCCTCCGGTGCAGTTTCCACTTCCTCTCCATGAGGGTTGGCACCTGGGAAGCCCCAGGAGGCAGAGCTGCTGTTACCAAGCTCACGGGTCTGGGGACCCAGCCCTGGGTGCAGAGGTAGGAAGCTTCTGAGGGAGAAGGCGGGGCTGGCTGGGGGTCCATCTGAGCCTCAGTTTCCCTGACTATGCCCCAGCACTGGCCACCTCCCAACAGTGCTTTCCCACTCCCTCCTCCACATTCAGA